>CAUYQV010017770.1:0-21278 GCA_963574575.1 Galagoides demidoff
TACTTTATATTAGAAAATACACAACAGCAATAACTTTTATCAAAATAAAGATCATTATCACCCATTGGGATTTGTGAGTAAAAGAAAAACATACAAAAATTCGACCCATGACTAGATCAATAAATTGTGGTATATGTACACCATGGAATACTACACAGCCACAAAGAAAGATGGAGACTTTGCCTCCTTCATATTTACATGGATGGAGTTAGAAAATGTCCTCCTTAGCAAAGTATCTTAAGAATGGAAGAAAAAGTATCCAATGTACTCAACACTATTATGAAACTAATTGTTAGCTATCTTAGGAAAGCTACAATCCAAATGGAGCCCTAGACTATGGGGAAAAGGGAGGGGGGAGGATGGGTGAAGAGAATGATATTGTGGGGATCACGCCTATAATTTATCCTATTAGGGTATATGTGAATTTGTCTAAAGGTTGAATATAAATGTCTTAATACAACAATTATGAGAAGGACATGATGGCTATGTTAGCCAGTTGGATGAGAGTTTTCCAAACTGCATATGGAAGCAACACACTGTATCCTATGATAGAATTAATGTACACAATTATGATCTAATAAAAAATAAAAAAACAAAAAAATAAAAAAGCCCCCAAAACCAAAAAAACAAAAATACACACACACATCCATGAAAAAAAATGCCAGCAATAACAGATTATATATCAAACTTTAATATTAGAGTAAAATTTAAGGTCTACTCATTAAATATTAAGGGAAATACTATAATTTGTACTTTGAGTTAATATAACGTTGTGCTTTATTTATTATCTACTGTAATGTCAAGAAGATTTCAAGTGGCTTATAACTGCATTAGTGACCATTCCTAATTACTAATCATGTGATTTCTCTGAAATGTTGGTGCTGCTGTTTGTTTTTTTACAGGTCAGAGAAAAAAAGGGAAATACTTGTGATTTCAATAATCAGACAATCAGTATTTTTAAAATGTTAATTATGTCTTACCTAATTTTCATGTGCTTATTTTGGGATATATTAATTGGCTCACCACGTTTACATTTCTGGAATCACAAGGTACAACTTGTTCATTTTCAATCAACATTGTATTTTGTAATTAGTCAAATAAAGTTTACTAAGATGTACACTCCTCTATTCTGCTTTGATAAAAAAGTAATGGAAATCTTACCCTGAAATTAAATTTCTGAATTTTAAGTGTGACAGTGATGGAGCATGGAGTGGAATTCCAGTTCTTCAAAAGTATAGAGAATTATTAAATGCTGCTCACTTCGACAAGTGGAGGGACAAATCATTCTGCCACTCGCATTGCTCAGGGACCACCCCCTGCTGCTGTCGCAGGTTTTAAGTGATGCACCAACTTCATTGTGAAAAAATAACTCTGTAATAGCTCCTGCTTGTGAGATTCTGCAAACTTGTTTTAATTATCAATAAAAGTAGTACAAATTCAAAGGGATTTTAATAAATCCAATTTTGAGTTTTGAAGAGCTCTTTATGGTTCATTCATGTTCAATATGGTTTGTGGCTTATTTGTGTAATTCTAAAACTTCAAAACTCTTGTTTTTACTAAGCTAACAATAGTAAGATTTTCATTTTTCAACCTAAAATTGCAGAATTCTAATCCCGCTCTTCTGCAGAAGCCATGGTTTAAGAGTTATACATTTAACAACAGATGTTGAAGCTGGCTGAATGTTCATGTTGGCTTGGGAGGGTGTCATTAAACTATGTGGATGTGGGTATCTTAATATTGCAGACCATGAACGTAAAATTTGTATTAACTGTGAAAATCAACTAAGAAGGAGAGCCACGAAAAACATCCTTCGTCATTGCACCAGTTCCTGAGGACAATGACATTCTTCTTCTTTAACTGTTCCCTTTTCATTTTCGTTTCAGTTATTTCAGGTTAATACGAGGGTTCATATGATTAGGTTACACTGTTTGCATGTGTCAGGTAAAGTCTGAGTCGTAGTTGTGTCCTTGACCCAGGAACTGTGCTATATATGTACATTGCACATATTAGGTGGGACCTTAGCAACCCTCTCCCCCAGCCCCACATCCTTGAATTTAATTGTGTTTTCTTCTCATGTGGGCCTATAGTTGTTCATCTACTAGTTTCAACTAAGTATTGAGAGCACATGGGATGCCTGATTTTCCACTCTTGAGATACTTTACTTAGGAGAATATTTTCCAAATCCTTCTCAGTAAATACAAAGGAACAAAGTCTCCATCACTTTTATGGCTGAATAGTATTCCATGGTATACCTATGTCAGATTATTAGTCCTGTAAGGGGTTGATTGTCACTTGGGTTATTTCCATGTCATTGTGATTGTGCTGCTATAAACATTCAACTGCCAATGTCCTTATGGCAAAAAGACTTTTTTTCTTCTTAGCAGATACTTAGTAACAGGATTATGAGATCAAATGGAAGGTCTGCTTTGGGTTCTTTCAGGATTCTCTATATTTCTTTCCAAAGAGGCTGTACTAATTTGTAACCCCACCATTAAGTGCATAAGTGTTCAGAAACCATTCCCTTTTCTCCATGTCACTTATGGCCAAGGCCATGTGAGTTTCCTCGTCAGTCCATTCTCATGGGCATGGGCGTGTTGCTGCCACTTTCCTCCTTAGTTCTACTGTTCTGTGGGTTTTGATAGCGGAAACAGTCCTCATTAGTAGAATCCCCAAATTTAAAGATACTATGAGACAGACTAGGGGAATGGACTTGCCAATGGACTTAAGTCAACTCTTCAAGGACAACAAAACACTTCACCTCTCAGAAGTTTTTTTCTGTGTGAACTTGATGTGTGATGTGGTACTAGTCTTAGTTTGTATTCTTCAATATTTTCTGCCTGATCACATGATGTGCATGACACTATTTCAGACTTGCTTAAGCATCAATTTTCCTATAGCTCTTGTACCATGTCAGCAGATCTCACCTCCAGGAGGAGAAAACAAAAAGGGCAGGAGAGAAAAAGAAAGCAAGAATTAGGAAATCTAGGCTAGTAGCATCCTCTCCTATTTAGTTGGCATATTGCTGTTAACAGTTTTAAACTGCACTCATGGCCCTACATGCAAAGACTAAGTAGAAACTCCTCTCTGCCTTGAAATCCTCTGTTCCCAGTTTCATTTCTGGATCTCTAAAAATAGCTCAAGGCCTCTTGAATATGCCACAAAAATGATAGTACTCTATAGAAATTGGAGATTAAAAAAATTAAACTGAAAGATGTTCTACTTTCAAGTAAATTTCTTAATCAACACTTATCAGAATGAAATTCTGAGTTTTATCCCATGTGCTTTATTTCTCACTTGATAATTCTTTTACTTTTTTTTTGAGACAAAGTCTTATTCTGTCTCCCTGGGTAGAGTGCCAAGGGACCTTAGCTCACAGCAGCCTCAAACTCTTAGGCTTGAACAATCCTCTTGCCTCTGCCTCCTGAGTAGCTAGGACTAAAGGCTCCCACCAGGCAACATTGTCCTCTGTCAAGATTACTATTCAACATAGTGCTGGAAGTTCTAGCCAATACAATTAGGCAAGAAAAGGAAATGAAGGGCATCCAAATGGGGGTAGAGGAGGTCAAACTCTCCCTCTTTGATGATATGATCTTGTACTTAGAGAACCTCAAAGACTCAACCATAAGACTCCAGGAATCATTAAAAAACACAGTAATGTCTCAGGATATAAAATCAGTGTCCACAAGAAATACTTCCACTCACAAAAGTTGATTCAAGATGGATAAAGTGCTTAAATTTAAGGCATGAAACAGTAAAAATCCTCAAAGAAAGTATAGGAAAAAACACTGGAAGATATTGGCCTGGGGAACAACTTCATGAAGACGACTTTCAGGGAACTGTAACAACAACAAAAATAAACAAATGGGACTTAATTAAACTGAAAAGCTTCTGTACAGCTAAGGACACAACAAATAAAGCAAACAGACAACCTACACAATGGGAAAGGATATTTGTATATTTTGAATCAGACAAAAGCTTGATAACTAGAATCTATAAAGAACTCAATCCACATGAAAAAAGCCAACAATACCATATATCAATGGGCAAGAGACATGAATAGAACCTTCTCTAAAGAAGACAGATGAATGGCTAGCAAACATATGAAAAAAATGCTCATCATCCCTAATTATTAGAGAAATGAAAATCAAAGCCAACTTGACATATTATCTAACCCCAGTGAGAATGGCCCACATCACAAAACCACAAAACTGCAGATGCTGGCATTGATGTGGAGAGAAGGGAACACTTTTACACTGCTGGTGGGATTGCAAACTTACGCAAACTTTCTGGAATGAAGTATGGAGAACCCTCAAAGAACTCAAGCTAGACCTCCCATTTGATCCTGCAATCCCACTAACTGGGCATCCGCCCAGAAGGAAAAAAAATCCTTTTACCGCAAGGACACTTGCACTAGACTGTTTACTGCAGCTCTATTTACAATTGCCAAAATGTGGAAATAGCCTAAATGCCCACCAACCCAGGAATGGATTAACAAACTATGGCATCTGTATACCATGGAATGCTATTCAGCCATTATAAAAGATGGAGACTTTACATCCTTTGTATTAACCTGGAAGGAAGTGGAATACATTATTCTTAGTAAAGCATCACAAGAATGGAGAAGCATGAATCCTATGTACTCAATTTTAAAATGAAGACAATTAATGACCTAGTACATGGTGGGGGTGGGGGAAGGGGAGAGCAGAGAGAAAGAAGGGGGGAGAGGGGTGTTTGGGGGAAAGGAAGAGGAGAGAGAGAGAAGAAGGGAGGGGGTTGGGGTCTCAGTGTGTGACACAACTTTTGGAGGCAAGACACAACTGTAAGAGGGACTTTACCTAACAAATGCAATCAGTGTAACCAGGTTCTTGTACCCTCAATGAATCCCCAATAATTAAAAAAAAAATAATGTGTAGCATATTAGAAACGATGAAAATCTTATCAATGAGAAACTGTAATGTTTTGAATAAAGGGCTGGTTTCACATGAGTGTATCATCATGTAAGAGACCTTCCCAGTACACAGTGAAATTTTTCTAATTATGATCTTGTGAATTGTAGTTCTATTTTTCTTCAGAAGGGACTTTGCTATCTATAACACCTTGCCATGAACCACATATAAAAGTGGATATCTGTACTCTGAAATATATTCTGAATAATAATTTGTTACATGGTCAAAATGTAATTAAAATAAATAATATTATTTAATAATGGTTCCCTAAAAAACTGTGAAGGAGGCCAGACTCATGCCTAGCACTCTGAGAGGCTGAGAGGGGCAGGACTGTTTGAGCTCTGGAGTTTAAAACCAGCTTGAGCAAGAGTGAAACCCCCCATCTTTACTAAAAATAGAAAACTTCACCTCCCCAGCCTGGTGGCACATGCCTGCAGGCCCAGTGACTCAGGAAGCTAAGGCAGGACGACATTTGAGCCAGGAGTTTGGCATTGTAGTTAGTTATGACCACACCACTGGTCTCTAGCTGGGGTGACAGAGCAAGCCTCTGTCTTAAAAAAAAAAATACACATAAAGAAATAAAAAAATCTATGAAGGCATCATTGTGATCATACCATTCTTTCATATACTGGGACTTTTGATTCACAGAGAGATTAACGGACAAAAGGATTTTCTCCCATTAGAAATAAATATATTATCAAGAAAAAGGCACAGCCCTGAAATTTCCAAGCGACACAGTGGATGTGATAGAGCCCATGTCGCTTACCTCCTACAATAGCCAAGTAGAGGTGGAGCTGCCCTGTGCTACAGATAGCCACTAGATATTAAGTGTGATTTGACTAGGAAAAATGGAGATCTTCCTTAAGTTTAAAAGACATACTGGCATTCAAAGGCCAGTACAGAAAAAAATAATGCAAAATATCTGAATAATTTTTATGTTGCACACATGTAAAATGATATTATTCTAGATATACTGAATTAATTGAACATATTGAGCAATTTCTCCCCTTTCTTTTTACTATTATAATGTGGCCATAAGAAAATTTTAAATCATACATGCGGTTTGCATTGTGTTTATACTGGACAGCACTGCTACATAAAAAGATGAAATTCAAGTCTATGATAAATGATCCCAAAGAGACCCATTTTTTAAAAGTGTATTTATTGAATTTATTTTACAAACCCCACCTGTGCTTTTAATAAGTTATCGTTTTGCAGAAAAGGCACAGACTAAAAGATACTCCGCGGCTGCCTGCTAAAGCCGTGACTGGTTTGATTGCTCCAGCACCAGGAAACCTAATGACAAAGCCCAATGACTGCTGGCAATAACACACAGCAATCTTTTTAATCATATCTCAATTAGCTTCAGAAGTTTCTCATCTCAGAGCTCCCAGGGGTCTCATTGCTTGTCTTTTTCACTTGAGATAAACAAAATCATCTGTCTTATATTCATCCCCAGTATTTGTTTTGCTGTGGCGATGGTGGCGGCGGTAGTCTTAATAAGCCGCCGTTGCTGACAGGGCTGTCAGCTGCGCTGTAAAACGTCTTTTTCTACCAGAGCACAAGTGAAATCACTCCAGGGCTAGGGACGTGAGTGGCCTCCCATGCAGCACAAACTTGTGGGGACACATTGAGATCACTCCGGGAAACTACACCCCAAGGGAGATGCAATTTAAAGCTTTTTGTCCTCCTGGGAGTAGAACGCTGGAAATGTAGCCATTTGTCTATGATGGAGTAACATTTAAAGACGGATTTTTTTGTTTGTTTGTTTGTTTTGCTTTCAATAGATGAAGATATAGACTATTTATTCTTCCTTTTATTTGTTCATTCATCAACTGTTTATCTGTATTATGTGAAGGTACTGGGAATACGGGAATAAAGACTCTATTATGTGTGTCTTCAGGGGTCTCACATTTCAAGTCACTTTCATTATTACGTGTATGTAGAATCCAGTTTTTCTCAAACATTTAGATTTTTAGAATTCACCTTCATGACTACAAAGAAGAGGCCAACCTGCTTTCAAATAAACATGTCGATCCCCTAAATGGCTGCCACTTCTCCTTATAACTAGGCCTCTTTAGGTGAATATTCCCTTTTTTTATGATTCATGCTAATGTCCATCTATAACCACATCTACAGCTGTCCTTGATGTCCCACCAGTATGCATGTCTATACCACATACTAAAACTATTCACCATGGACATATGAATGAAAAAAATCAATACTTCAATAAATACTGCCCTTTTTTATCATTGCTTACAAGCCATACTTTTGATGTAATTAATATTTCTTAAAATCGATATACATAACTTACAAAGTTCTCTAAAAAGAAACCAAATATAGTGCTGGGTTTTGTGAATGAGTTAGAATCTCTAAGCTAATTTCCAGCAGTCAAGGAATGTCCCATGATAACCTGTTTGACACCCAGAAACAGGTGCTCTGTTTAGGAGCAAAAGACTTAGCAGGGTTCCTCCAGATTCTTTCCATATACATCATTTTTGGGGTGCACAGCACCTGGCCAATATTCAAAAATGCCCAAGAGTTCTGGGATGTAGTATGGCTGCCACGTTCCGGATGGGCACAAGAATTCAGACCAAGAAAGAACCATCAAAGCACACTTACTCTTTCCCTGGACCCAGCACTACAACTAACCACAGAACAGCCCTCCTTGTCTTCTCCGTGGTGCACTAACACTGTAATGCAGAAATGAACACCACTGGGATCTTTAACCTCTCTCCACGGCTCCATGCTTGCTCCAGACAAAGCACTGTGGACCACAGAATAACAGCGGTCTCTAAACCAGCTTGCTCTCTAGCTTTTATTTTGTCCTGACCTTTCAAGAAGGAATGCTGTCAACATTTCTTAATGGGCCCCTCAAGTTTTACCACAAATTACACATTCCAGCAAGGGGTGAGGTCCTGTTTTATTTCTTCCACGGGCCACCTGCATCTAGTAAGTCACTCCCAGGTCATCAACTTTTCCTCTAGAGAAAGGCTGCAGTTAAAGACTTTCAAGTTCCGAGGGTAATGCTTGAAGGCTGCCAAAATAAGAAACAGTTTTACTCCCTTTCCAAGCATCTCTATGCTTACTCCTTTCTCTGGTTGAATATTCAACCTGAAACCTAGCGCACAATATAATTAACTCAGCGTGCTCTAAGAACTAATGAAAACCTTAGACTCTCAGGGAGCCTTCTGAAGCACATATCAACCAGAGGAGCCATCAAATGTTTTGTTAAATGTGATCTCATGCAGTCTGGGCCAATTAGTTACAATAAATGGCACAAAGTAGGGGGCCGGCTGGGAGTGAGGACAGTGCCAGGTAACATCTCTGCTGGGGAAACAAAGGGATGCTTGTGAATCTATTCAGGAACTAATAAATGGTTTTGAAACTTTATGTTGAAAATCAAAAAGGAAGTGAGAGTTTGAGTATGATTTATTAAGGTGAGATTGTTATTTTTTTCCATCCAGGTCTGTTTCTAAGGCAGCTGGATCGTCTCTTAATATATTGACCTGCCTGGGTCGTGCTAATCGTGCTGTGCCTGCAGTTACTGAGTGTCTGGAATAGGAGAGGACTGTGTAGGAGTTTGAGGAGGGAAATCGGAGCAAGCTCTGTGAGCTCTGTGTTTACAACTGGGAGGGAAACCATTAAGCATGTTATTAATGTGAACATGTTACTGATGCATCCCTACCGAGAAACATCAACGTGGGGGTCAGTCGACAAGCTGAGTAATGAGCACCCAAAACAGGAAAGAGACTGTGATCAATGCCATCATGACGCCCTTCCTGTTCCTCCGGCCTCCCACCTTTAACAGATTTATTTTTAACTGTATCTGAATGAAGTCATGCAGAATGACTCTTCGGTGTATAGTTTCTTATGTCTGTCCTATTGTTTATGAGACATATCTATTCTGTTGCATGTGACTTTTTTTTTTCATTTTTATTTCCACATAGCATTCCATCGAATGAATACACTTACTCTGTGTTGTTTTGGTTTGGGCTATTTTGGTCCTTGGTGCTGTCAACTGTCAGGTGCATCTCTCAGGACACATATGAATGCATTTCTATTGAGGACGTATCTAGAAATGGAGTGGGTGAGTCCGAAGGAGGTTTTAGTTCAATTCTAGTGGATGGTGTCCAGTAGTTTCTGGAGATGGTTTATACCCTGCTATAAATGCAGGCTTCCAGTTGATCCCCATCCTTTCCACCTCTTCATATTATCTAAGTTGATCTGTATCTTGGAAAACATAGTAACACTGTTTTGGCTTCAGCTATTCTGATGAGTATCCAGGGGTACATTCACTGAAGACTTCACTGACGTTTCTCTGATGACTAATGACTCTTTGCACCTTTACATAAGTGTACTGGTACTTGGGTATTTGAGCTCACGGTGCATTATAAAGAAGTACGTCAAGGCAGAGATTGCAATACTATGAATCTTTGCCAGGCTGAACAAACAGATTGTGTCAACTGTTCCTCTGAGAATGTGGTCTGATGTTGTTTCCCAGCCCCAGTGGCTCTCTATGAGACTGTTCCAGAATCTCTGTGTCCTTGTAGAGCACAGTGCACTGAACTGTCCCCCTGATGTATGATAAGCTACACAGAGTAGAGGAAGGCAGGAAGATCTCTAAGGCAATTAGACCATCTATTTCTGCTCAGGTAATGCAAGAAGTCAGACATAAGCTGTGGAGAGCAGGCTGTGAGGTGGCAGGGCCCCCACAGTCTGAGGAATATTCAAGGAATGACCCTCCAACTGCTTCTCCTCTGTTCTGGAAACTACCATATTCATTTCTTCATGCTCCGCCTGCCAAGTCACTTAGTTCTTTCTTTGTTTAGTTCACTATGCAGAGATCCTAGTGATCTTTCCCTTCTCACTTCTTGTCATATGTTAACAACGTTCAGTAGAAACCATTAACAAGATGATTTGTGTTTATTCGAGTCATTTACATTTTCCTATCATACTATAAGGCCAAAAATGTGTCTTTTGTTTATGCTACTTCCCTATATTGGTCTATGCTACTTCCCCCTAGGCCACCCTGGATAGACACTATAAAGTAAAGCTGATTTTGTGCTGTGGATCTGGGTGCAGCCATCAGCTCAGTCAGACCTCCCAATCCCATCTTTCATCTCCGTGTCTTCCCTTGTGCTGTGTTTTCCTCAGTCCCCACCAATTCCACTCTGGTTCACTCCCCTTCCCCTCGCTGATTCATAGCAGTAAGCAGTTCCACATCTTTCCTTACTTTGTTCCATCAGCTTTTTTAGGAATTATTTTTTTTTCCTCTATTAATGCTTAACACTTAAGACTCTGAACTAACATAAAACATACTACTGCCATTTGTTCATTTATTCAGCAACCATTCATTGTAGACTAATTATGATCCAAGCACTTATCTGGATATCGGTGATCCAGAAAACCAAAATCAGGGTCCTAGACATATGATAAATAAATGAACAAAAAATAATTTGTAACGTGAGGGACCCAAATAAAGTAAGTCTGTTGTATGGGTAAAGAGTGATTGGTGCAGGGAATGTGGGAGCAATAATTTTCACACAGGGCCAGAGAAGACTCTCTGAAGAGATGAATCTTAGCTAAAATTCAGTTGATTGAAAAGAAAATAACAAATATACCAGGCAAGTTCTAATGGGAGGGAAGAGGGTTTTGGGTGAGGGGAAGAGCAAATGTAAAGGTCACGAGGAGGGGAATAGTCACAGCAAGCAGGCCACAGTGGTCAGTGTCTATGAGGGATGCTGTGGGCAGGGCCTGGGGAGGGATGTTAAACTGAGTTCAGAGGAGACTTTGTAAGCCAAGGGTGGAGAGGTTCTGATTTTATCATCCTCAAATAGGAAGACAAAGGAACTTCTCAGATAGGAGAGTGATAGTTTCTCATCCTTAGTTTTAAAGCAGGGGTTGGCTAACTGGTCATCTGGACAGCTGTCAGTTTGTGTGAATGAAATTTTATTGGAACACAGCCATGTCGATTCTTTTAGATATCATTCATGGCTGGCTTCATGCTTGGTTTCATGGCTTCACGATGCATCAGAGCTGAATAGATAACACCAAGATAGCATGGCCTGCAAGCTGAAAATATTCTTTATCTGCCCTGTAAGAACATCACTTCGGCTGTTCCGTGAAGCACAGACTGTGTGGAGGGGGCAGGGACAGAAGCTGGATGGCCACTCAGCAGATTTTGCAGTGTCCAAACAAGAAGCTATGTGGACTAGGGGAGGGCAAATGGGACATGTGTGAAATGTGGACGAAGGTGTAATCAGACTTATAAAAGAAGAACCACAGAGAGAGAGGAGAAACAGCAATATTCTCTAGCCAGTGATTACTGGGAGCTCTTCTACAGTTCCCAAACGGAGTCTATATTTGAACAATTTCATCTGTGTATGGTAAGAGTAATTCAGGGGGAAATGGTATTACTACTATTTTCAAGTCACACTTCTCTGATTATAGTAATCAACTTAGGTGCTTCACAAAATAAAACCACATGCCAGTAGGTAAAAGCTCACCTTCCCTTTTTAGTATTACTGTGTCAGTAAATATTTATTCCCTGAAACGTTTTCCCCAGACTGTCTCCAATATTCAATTAAACATAAACCGAGGACTAAAAGGAATATTATCTAAATAAGTCCATCGCCATATAAGCTCCAGTTTAATTTTGCAAATAAGACTTTTCTCTCATTAACTTCAGCCTGCAACTGTGCAAGAAAAGATAATTTCAGGGAGCAACAAGTCCATTTGGGGATCCCTTATGTACAGTGTGCTGATGAGAGGGCAGTCAGACGAGAGCCCCTTAAAGGTGGAAGAGGGTAAATTCCAGGCCTGTGGGAGCAGTTGTCCTTGGACTGGAAGAATGTGACTCCTGTGAATGGGAAGATGGAGCCCTCACAGGGAGAATCCCAGGCATCCTAAGTGGCCATCCTCAAAAAGGAAGAGACAGGGAGACATGAGATGAGTTTCCAGAAACTTAAAGCAGGTTTGGGGAAAATGGGGGAGGGAAGATGTTCCAGGTTTGCAGATCTAAGCACTGGTGACCTTAGCCTGGTTATGGAATTTTCCTTGACATACCCTGGGGAAAGGAAAATAGCATTTTAGATTAGGTTTTGTAAACTCTGATTCTGTGATATGTGGACAAGGTCAACACATTTCAAAATTGTTTGGGTGAACTTTATCCCATCTGGTTCGGGTTAAGAAGGTTATGGGCCAGAGAGTCCCAAACAAGGTGGAAACCTGAAGCCAATTTTATGGGTGTGAGCTGAAACTGACAAAGAGCTATTTCAAACAGTCTAGTCGACAAGGGGGGGACCTCCAAAGGTCTCGCATGAACACAGACATAAATATATCCCCATGTTCCACACAGAAGTCAAAGTGCCACCCAGAAAAAAAATAGCCTTTATAAGGGGGTATTTTTAAAAATATATGTACACATATATACATACATACATAAAGAGACCTTGCTTTTGCTTCTAAGTACATCTGTGTGTCTTCCATGCAGTGAATGCTAGCTCTGAATATCTAAATAAAGGTAGGGTGAATTTTAGTCAGGTCATTACATTCTCAGTATGATAAAACAAAATCATTTTAATTGATGCAGGTTGCTTTGTTTAATTGTTCTCTTTTCTATTGGCCAAAGAATTGTTGATTTGCTTGATTATCTAAACAGAAGAAATGAAGTAAATGTAACGTTTTCACCATTAATCAAATTATTTAATAGTAGTCTGTGGAAAACATTAATTTTCTTTTTTTAGTTTGTATTTTATGAATGTCTTATTTTAAAAATAAATCACGGAGATCCAGCACATGGTGGGGGGATGGGGAAGGGGAGAACAGAGAAGGAAGGAGGCAGGGGGTTGAGGGTCTCAGTGTGTGACCTCCTTATGGGGGTGGGACACCATTATAAAAGGGATTTTACCTAACAAATGCTATTAATGTAACCTGGTTCTTATACCCTCAATGAATCTCCCCAAATAAAATAAATAAATCATTAACACATCATAGATACTTAGTTAACAAATTAATAAGAAAGGAGGGACATGAAGTGCAATGACTTTTGTTGTGTCCGTAATAACCGCTGGGAATGCACAGGCGTGGGGTCATACAAACTGTAAACTGCTTCAAGACAAGTGACCACATCTTTACCAGGCGTGGAAGCCCTCTGAGAAATCCGCTGCTTGTGTTTTTATTCCTCTGGAGTGTAATTTTTTCCTTCTTTTTCATTTCAAACTCCTTAACTAGATTTACCAGGTTAAAAAGAGTCTTAGAAACATCCTTGCCTTTCTTTGATGATTTTTCTTTCACTGTTTCTGCTTTTAGGAGAATGGAGGTTTCATAGGAAGTGGTTGGCTTATTATCTTGAATTCTGATAAATCTTTTAAAGCCTTATGTTCATGTCAAAATCCACTAAGAACATCGGGGAAAGATTACGCATTGTCTTCCTGGTACTTAAAAGAGTGACAGTTTCATTTCAACTCACTGAATATTATTTGACTGTTGTGCATATGTTTTAAGACTTTTCAAATTCTACTCTTCGGGGTAATTTCATTCCTTAGAGTCAATTAAAATGACTAAACCAAGTTTGTTTTTTTTAAGGAAAATGGTAATGCAGGATTTGAACTCTAAAGGTACATCATTACTGACTAAATCTTGCCTTTAAGTGAACAAAAGTCACTTTCTTGTTTTAATGTAATGTTTCCTGGAGATAAAATACAATTAGTTTCATTTTCAATGTTATCTTAAATGTGTGGGTGCCACAAAGAGTAAACTTTTTGTAGAAAAGGATAAAATTGTTCTCATTTATATGAATGCAATGTCTCTAAGGGATGGGTTTTCATCAAACTGCTATGAAATCAAGATGAACTGCACACCAATGAATGATCACGCCTTTAAAGTAATACACCAAGGATGCACAATTTTGTGTAAATAAATCTTAGTAAGTGATCCAAAAGTGTAACAGAATGTACCAGGGGAAAGAGATACAGCGAAGTATTAGAGGAAATACGTGTTCAATCTTTATTTCTAAGATTACCTTTAAATCTGGTCATTAATCACTGGCAAACTATATCCTAAATTGAAGTCAAGTGATAACAGAAATTGATGTCTTGGAGATCGCGGCAGAAATATAGTTTCTCTATCTTACTGGGAATTTTATTTATAAATAGTTTAAAACAAAACTAAAGTGGGACATGAAGAGTTCACTGTTGTTGCTTTTTTCTTTTTTCTTTCTGAGATAGATTCTCACAAGAATGTATAAGACATAAGGGACCGAACAAGCTAACAACAAGGATTATTCATTTTATCAACAGAGATGATCAATGAATACCTATTTCTGAGAACGACAGATAATTCAGGACAACATTATATACTTTAATTTTGTTCAAATGTTGAATTAAGAAGAACATTAGTAATATATCTTCTCCCTAAAAGTGGTGTGGTATACTTCTCCCTAAAAATGGTGTGGTCTTCAACTAAAGGTATACTTGAGGCACAAACCAAATCTATATAGGCAACCTCTGGTCCGACTTGGGAAAATTCAATTAGGGAATCTGCAGTCCACATGGTTATTACTATTAGTAAATGCTTATGAAAATAAATTAGCTTCACTGAAACAGTAAATACTTTAATAAATAATAATTATTTTATTTCCCTAATAGAAATGATAAAGCCTCAAAAGGAGAGCTCAAAGTTTAAGGCATAATATCACTGTAGGTTAATGCTTCTATAATTATTCTTGAGCATTTTTTAATGTATATTTTCCTATTGTGCATATTTATAATCAGGTTCTAAATATACTATTATATTACACTCACTACAATTTATTAGGAAAGTAAATAATTATTGAGGCATTACAATCAAAAGCTACATCAGACCCAAACAAGAGTGATATAACAATTCCAAAGTTTACTTGATTTGTATGTATTTTAATGGAGTTTTTTGTTGTTGTTGTTGTTAAAGGTGTAACCTGATATTTGTAGATTACCTCCTACCCCTAAGGTTTATTGGTGATCACATGTTCTTTCTCATGTAATTATTGTTTATTAAAGTATTTATCATTTAAGTGAAGCTAATTTAAAATCCTTTATCTGCTGTGTATGTTACGTCAGAAATTCTAAGACATTGAATAACAAGTAAGCCAGAGGACGACCTTGAATTTTGAAGAACTTAAAATATTTATAACCTGTCAAAACAAAAGTATACTCCAATGTTTATTTTTTTCCTGATTTCCATGATATTTCTGAACATATGGTCCAAAAATTTAAGTATGATAGATAAGAAAAAATCATCCTGCAATTTGGATGTCATAATCAATGCTCTAGGCCATAGGGAAGAGAGAACATATCATGCATACTATTAAGTGACTTAAAGCTTGTTACCTCTAGATATGATAGGGGCTGAAAAGTAAGGAATGACTTAACAGCCAAAATAGCCCTAAAATCACACTAAAGAATATTTTTGCTTTCGGAGAAGTAAACAGGTGTGTTTTTTTGCAAGGGTGCTGCCTTGCTAAACACATGGGCAGGATTTCATCCTAATACCTCCAGCTGTGTTAAGACCATCTGTTCATCTCTTTTAATTTTAATTAGTGCTAGACTCCCTTCATTTCATTAATCTCATCGCAATTTCATGTTTGGATTTTGCCCCATTTATGGGTAAAGAAGCAGCAGGTCTGAAGAAGCTGAGATGTTCTAATAACTCGTTCCTTCTCCAGTTTTATTTTAATCAACTATTGTAAAAGTTGTTGCTCTTAATAAGAGTAGTTTTCCATAAATTGCACTAAAGCAGCATCATGTAATAAAAGTGATTCCAACAATCATTCACCATATGCTTCACAGATGACATTTTTATACACAGACAGTCATTCCACATGACTTTACCCCCTTCTTTTAAAAAACACAATAGCAAGGGTTACCCACCATGAGGTCATTTCCATAATATTAGAATTATAATCAAGGCATTCAAGGACATTCCTATGTACTTCATTTCTGCACCTACAATTG
Organism: Galagoides demidoff; assembly: GCA_963574575.1. Lineage (NCBI taxonomy): Eukaryota > Metazoa > Chordata > Mammalia > Primates > Galagidae > Galagoides > Galagoides demidoff. The sequence goes on from CAUYQV010017770.1 coordinate 15,941, forward strand.
ATTTATTTTTCAACTTACACTTAGATCGGAATTTTAAAAGCAAAAACCAAAACAAAGCTAGACTCTGAATCCATTTTAATAAACCAAGTAAATATGCTTTCGGCATGAAGGTAAACTGGATCTTTTATTTATAGGTTAACTAAACTACTCAGGCTCAACTGTACACACTAGAAAATACAGGCTGTCATTTCCCCTGCCCTTAAACACTTACCGTTTACATTAATATATGTGTATGTGTGTAAGCACAGTCCTGTGTGATGATACAACAGGGATACTTTCTGAGAGACGCAGCATTAGATGATTTTATCCTTGTGCAAACCTCAGAGAATGTACTTAAGGAAACCCAGATGGCCCAGCCCCCTACACACACTGGCTATACAGCATACCCTACTGCTCACAGGCTACAAAGCTGTCCAGTGTGGGACTGGACTGAACGCCGTAGGCCAATAGAATGCAGTGGCATTTGTGTATTTAAACATGTCTCAACATAGAGAAGATGCTGCACAAATACAGTATAAAAGGCAAAAAATGGGACATTGTAGAGGGTGTTTTTCATGAATAAAGCCGGAAGGATTAGAAGTTGCTCTGGGTGAGCCAGTGAATGTGTGTGAGGCCTACAACGACCTAAGATGTTACTGGAACTGACTGTTGGGTGTATAAACACTGTCCACTGATGCTATACCAAATTGATTTACATTTTCTTATTTTCTTCTAATTTTTGGCTCTCCTGTGATAACAGTCAACTTAAAACATAAGCCAATTATACAGGTATATAAAAATATTAGTTTCTTTATATTCTTACCGTAAAAGTTTTTGTATTTAAATTTTTCTTTTTTGATTTTTAAACTCCTTTGTCAAAAACTAGGACACACACACATATGCATTAGCCCAGGCTACACAGGGTCAAGATCATCAGTGTCACTGCCTTCCACCTTCTGGCCTGGACCCACTAGAAGGTCTTCAGGGCCATGACACACATGGTGTTGTCATCTCCTGGGATAACAGTCCTTGTCATGGATCCCTCCTGAAGGACCTGCCTGAGGCTACTGTACAGTTAACTTTTATTTAAGTGGAGGAGTACACTGTAAAATGACCATAAAAAGTATAGTAGAGCAAATATATCAACCAGTAACACCGATGTTTATTATCATTACCAAGTATTGTGTATTGTGCAGAATTGTATATGCCTTACTTTCATTCTCCTCCTGACACAGCAGCTTTGCTCACATCAGCATCACCACAAATACGAGTAATACCCTGTGTTATGTTATGATGACTATGACATCACTAGGCGGTAGGAATTTTCAGCTCCATCAAAATCTCATGGGAACACTGCAGTCTGCCATCAACCGAAACATCTGTATGTGGCACTGGACTGTATATACGCCCCAGACGGTGCTTCTCAAACTTTCATGTGTGTACAGATTACAGTTGGTAAGCTTATTTAATGCTATTCTGATTCCATAGCACTGAGGATTGGAATTCTGCACTTCTAAGCTCTCCCAGGTGGTGGTAGTGCTGCTGTCTGAGGGGCCACCTTTGGTACCAAGTGTTTTTTGTGTTCAATGCCTCTGGAAAGAAGAGTCTGGAAAATAGGCTGTCATGCAGAGATTCCACTTTGAGGAGTGAAGCTAGGGGAGAGTAGTGAGGAAGGAGGCATGCACCAGTAGGGAGGGAAAGTCCTTTGGGAGATTCCTCCAGTTAGCCTGGACAGTGGCTCGCTCAGCCTTCATCCCTGCCTGACCCCGTGCATGCTTGAAAGGTATCTTACCCAAGGACAAGCAAGGACTGCAATTCTTCACCAATCCCCCAAAGCATGGTTTGCTCTTATAGGATGTGAATTCCTTTGTATTTCCAAGCTAAGCAGGGTGAATAAAGAAAGATTTCCTGCCAATATCCCAGGGTGTTGTCAGAGATGCCCTGGAGCAGAAAATTAGAGGGGCATGATACGATACAGCTGAGGCAGGCTGTGCCTTGGTCAACTCAGCATGGCTGTTAGAGAAAAAAGTGGAATTAGCAGAATTTGAGGTGGTACCCAATAACGTCCAAGACAGGGCTAATGGAAATGTATAGGCAATAAACAAACAAACACATAGGAAAAAAATCAGATGGGACAATGTATGTGTGTGTGTATTTTTTTTTGTTGTTGTTTCATCCCTACTGAAATATTACCCAGATCTATCTGAGCACATTTAGCTGCTCCAAGGTTTTAAATGTTCCTGAGTCACATGGAGAAACTCAAGGGCAGTCCTATTCTGCACAAGACCTTGCCAACATTTAATTAGGGCTTCCGTGTTCTCTCTTCCTCTGCAGGTATCGCTTTTGTATCCTGTACATGGAAGGTGTTACTCCCCATCTCCAGCTTTTCACTGAGAATTCCTCAGCCTTACTGACACAGTTGCTTTGTTCACTAGTAATGAATTCAAATGCACTCCTTTTCCAGGTAATTTTTAATAATTTGAAGTAAAAAAAATTATTCAAAGTTAGAGACTATTAGTTAAGGATTACTGTGTTGCAAACTCTTTATAAATTTCTGTATTATAAGTTTCCTCCTGGTGATTAAATATTTTCTATGGGAAATTTAAAATAAGGAGTTAATTTATACAAGGGAGAAAACCTAAGAAATAATTTGTATTTAAGAAAAATACAATAAAACAATTTAAAATGAAACCTTTAAATTGGAGCCGGGGACAGATAAGGTTTCCTAGCAGAGGAGAGATCTAGGCCTCTCTCATGAAACACCTGCTCGTGATTATCCCTTCTACACATACCAGTACTAGTATCGGTTTCTGTGTACATCACAAGGATCATGTTTGCCCAAATTCACTAGAAAATATGCGATATCTTGGAAAGCTTGATTGATTACAGATTTAGCCAAATAAATGTGTAAAATACATGAACTAAATTTGCCAACTCTATGTGTCTATATCACCATGATAATCTTGTATCTTTTAAAGTTTTCCCGGGGTGTTATCTTTTAAATTACAGATATATGCACTATCTTTAATAGTAACTTTCTGTGGAGTTGACCAAAAATATTGGAGATGCATTTACTTCCATGCAAGAATATGACTAGTAAAATGATTTCCTTTTAAATGGATCAATTTTCAATTACTTCAGAAATATTTATATAATTCAAAACATGAATTCAAGAGAAGAATCCGCTCAACAAAAAGCATTCCCCCCTTTTAAGTTTCCTATAATATCCATGAGTATAAGTATTGCCACTAAGAATGAAATTGAAAACATTCATTCTAATGGTAATTTACAAGCAAGGGTAGAGCAAGCTATGTAAACCTTGGGTAATTGATGGGCCTTATTTATATAGCCTTTCTGAGTGTGCTTTTAATTATGTTTGCTCATAGTCCTGAACTGTTATTTTTTATATTTTCTGTTAATAATTAGAAAAATATGCTAGCATATCCTGATGAGAATTTGGTTTTTAACTAGCCAAGTATGAGCTACTTAAATCTTTTCTCTGTCAATTAACCAGAACAACCAAATCCAAAATAGGCCCTGATACTAACATATTTCAGTGACATTGTTTGCCTTTGACACTGAACTGTTGAGTGAACCCCAAATCACAGTTTGGAAATACACAGTATATTTGTTCCAATAAAGGGGAAACACCTAAGAAGTGAAATTTGTTTCTGAATTTCCTGTTTTCATTTTAAGACAAATTATGCTCAGCTGCATAAACAAAGTAATTGACAACAGAGTTTCAGTAGGAAGAAGGAATGTTTTTAGAATTATGAAACCTCTCAAGAGAGAAATGTCTAATAGCCACGGAAGAAGGGTATATTCAATAGTCATGGAGCTGAAGGAGCTTCAATCTAAAAACATCATTTTCTAAGAATAATGGTGCCTAATTCTACTTTAAAAGCAAGAAAATATGAAAAGTTATTACTAAGAGGGTGTTAACCAGATGTTCTCAATCTCTATATGGAAGGAAGGTCTGTAAGTTACATACAAGGCAGAGCAAGCCATACACAGAAGGATATTAAGTCTTGGGAAGGTTAAGCAGCGGGGATGTGAACAGTATTTTAAGGATTAAATACATTTCATCTATCCAGGAAACTTTAGGTTGGAAGAAAGGCAGTCAAGATTGATATTCACCTAGTGACCTTTCTTTCCTGTTCTATGAAGTGCTTACTTTTGTCATATAGTAAGTAATAAGCTAAAAATGTAGTGGAAATGATTCTCATAGTTATGAAAAACAGTCCCAGCTAATTGGTATCTCTGACCTTGGTCCATATTTATAGAATGACTGGAGAAGATATCCCGCAACACATTGTCCATAATGACAGACTTTAGAGTCAGAAAGCTTCCCACCGTATGGCTTCAGCAATTTACCTAAACTTGAATATATATTCCAAAGATGAAGAAGCACAAATGTCAGTAATGAACCTAGCACAATATCTGTCCGAAGTCAGCGTCTATCCCTAGTTTATAAGTTGGTTTTCTCAACACGATCAAATTCCAGTAGGAAGCGGTGTCTTTTACTAAGTGTCAAGCTTAGTGCCTTGGCACACCATAAATATGCTTTAAACTCATGCTAAATATCTGTCATTGTTATGAAGACATGAGTAAAATGGCATGCCACCGAATGTCTGCTAAAAAAGCCTACAGCAAATAGAGTTTAAGAAAAGAAATTCATATGTACATAGTGAATTGGACATTCATAAAGGGGAATGCCTTAATGTCACTTAACAATGAAATCTTCAGTAAGTGAAAATCAGAGGACAGCAGCAAAAACTCAAGTGCTGATGAAAAGTCCAAAGTCCTTACTGCAAGAAATCCCGAAAGAGTAGCACAAGAAAATGTAATAAACTGAGCACAATGTCATTTGAGACACGGGTAGCATTTGCTGTCTTTCCTAAGCTGCTGAGATAAAGCAAATGTGATTCTCTTCCAGAAGATAATTGCCGAAAACAGCTCTAAAACAGCCCAGGGATTAAAATATATATACACATATATATGCTGAAACTAAAATAAAACAAAAGCAAAAAATATGATGTTTATGCTTGTTGAGTACTATGTGTTTAAAATATGATATTTTATGTACACACAAAGTGGCTACAAATATGTTATCTAATTAAGGAAAATCTTGTAAATACTGAAAAACTTGTTTATGAAATGAGCTTGGGGTGGTTTCACTCACGTAATCCAAACAATTACAATGCTTTCTGCTAAATGAGTGATAAAAGTATTGCTTGATGTTTGTTCTTCAACATAATTTATTAGTAATGATTCTGTGTACTATTAAGATATTCAAGCCTTCGTCAAATTAACAGGAATTAGACTTTAGCCATATCATGTACTACATTTAAAAAAAAAA
>CAUYQV010017774.1:0-28960 GCA_963574575.1 Galagoides demidoff
AGGCGCCCGCCACAACGCCTGGCCATTTTTTGGTTGCAGCCATCATTGTTGTTTGGCGGGCCCGGGCTGGGGATTCGAACCCGCCACCTTAGGTGTACGTGGCTGGCGCCTTAGCCGATTGAGCCACAGGCGCCGAGCCGACATGTTATTTCTTAAGGAAATTTAATGATGTAATCCCATTGTTATTGGCCCCCACTGTTTCTAAAGAGAACTCAGCTATAATTGTGTATTATTGGTCCCAGGTCATAAAATATTGTTCTTCTCTGGCTGTGGCCACAATTTCAAAAGTTTGGCTGAAATGTGCCTGATGTGGTTATCTTTGTATTTATTCATTTTAGAGTTTGTTGACACTGTTGGATCTCTAAGTTGATATTTTTTACCAAATTTTAGTAGTTTTTCGAAATTTTTGCCCCATTTTCTCTCTTCTCTCCTTTAAGAACTCCAAATACATAAATGTTAAACCACTTGTCAGTGTCTCAGAGGTCTCTGAGGCTCTGTCTAGTTTTCATGAATCTTTTTTTCCTCTGCTCTTTATTTTTTTTTTTTTTTTGAGACAGAGTCGCATTTTGTTGTCCTTGGTAGGGTACCGTGGTGTCATAGCTCAGAGCAACTCCAAACTCTTGGACTCAAGTGATTCTCCTGACTCAGTTGTTGCCCTCGGTAGAGTGCTGTAGTATCACAGCTCACAGCAATCTCAAACTCTTGGGCTTAAGCAATTCTCTTGCCTCAGCTTCCCCAGTAGCTAGGACTACAGGCACCCACCACAACATCTGGCTTTTTGTTGTAGTTGTCATTGTTGTTTTAGCTGGCCCATGCCAGGTTCAAACCCACCAGTCTCGGTGCATGGGGCCGGTGCCCTACCCACTGGTGCTACGGGCACCACTCCTTTTTTGTTGTTGTTGTGGTTTTTGAGACAGAGTCTCAAGCTGTTGCCCTGGGTAGTGGACTGTGGCATCACAACCCACAGCAACCTCAAACTCTTGGGCTTAAACAATTCTCTTGCCTCAGCCTCCCAAGTAGCTGGGACAACAGGCACCTGCCACAACGCCTGGCTATTTTTTTTGTTGTAGTTGTTGTTGTTTAGCAGCCCTGGGCTAGGTTTAAACCTGCTAGCCTTGGTGTATGTGGCCAGAGCCCTACCCAGTGAGCTATGGGTACCACCAACTCTTTTTTCTTATTTTTTTTTTAACTTAATAGATTTGTCTTTTTGAGGAATTTTAGTATACAGAAAAATTGAGCAGAAAGTAAAGAGAGTTCTCATATCAAAACCTAGAAGAAACTGAGACGTCCTTCAGTAAGTGAATGGAAAAATAAACTGTGGTACATCCAGGCAACAGGTTATTCAGCAATAAAAAGAAATGCTGGGAAAGGATGCCCTCTTCAATAAATGATGCCGGGAAAACTGGATAGCCACACCCAAAAGAACGGAACAGGATCCCTATCTCTCACCATATGCAAAAACTAATCCAAGATGAATTAAAAACCTAAATGTAAGATCTGAAAGCATAAAATTCTGGAGGGCACGCCTGTTGTCCCAGCGCTGTGGGAGGCCGAGGCAGGCGGATCACCTGTGCTCAGAGGTTCGAGACCAGCTAAGACCCCCCTGAGCCAATTGAGCCAGTGTGAGACCCCGTCTCTACTACAACAACACCAGGACAACGAGACAGCCGGACCTTGTGATCCCAACTACACCGGGGGGGCAAGAAAACACTACAGGAGGAAGAAGTAATAAAAAAAAAAAAACCTTCAAAGTAAATAAGTTGAAATAAAGCGTTGAAATAAAAAAAAAATTAAAAAAAAAAATAAATGGTAAATTAAAATGGAATTCTAAAACATGTTCAGGAAAGAAAATGGAAGCAGAGAAAGAAGAGCACAGACTAAAAACCATAATATAGAAGGCTGAAGCTCTAGAATATTAATACTTATTTTAAATGTAAATGGTCTAAACATGACAATTAAAAGACAGAGGTCACCAATGTGAATTAAATAACAAATCCAAACAAACAGAAACGTGACCCAAATATATGCTGTCTGAAAGAGGATCATTTCAAATATAATGTATAGATAGGTGGTGGAGTCACCCAAATACTGTGTTTCCTTGAAAATAAGACACTGTCTTATATTTATTTTTTCTCAAGAAGACACACTAGGGCTTATTTTCAGGGGATGTCTTCCTTACCATGCTGAAATGCATGGTGTGACTATGCAGATACGCTGCCTAGCCACGCCAATCACTAGGTCTTATTATCAGGGTAGGGCTTATATTTAACAAATGCATAGAAATTCTGCTAGGACTTATTGTTTGGGTAGGTCTTATTTTCAGGGAAACCCGGTAATGGAATAAAAGTCAACCACACAAAGGAACAAACTGTTGAGGTCTGCAAAAACTTGATAAACTTCAATGGCAACAAACTAGAAAAAGTGAATTGGGGGTTATATACTGTGGGATACCACACATATGAGTATCTCAACATAACAAAACTATAGATATGGATAACAGATTAATGGCTGCTCAGGGGCAGAGGAGCAGAGAGTAAGACTGGGGTGTGGAGGGTAAGTACAAAAAGGTGGTGTGAGGGAGTTCTTTGGCGATTGACAGACTAGTTCTGCATATCGATACCAGTGAAAGTAACACAAATCGACACGTGGGGTGCATAGAAACATACCACTTACCCCAAATGAACGCAGGTTTCTAAAAAAATGATACAGACTGAAAAGTTCTTTACTCTAGCTACCAATGATATACAAATCTCAATTTCCTGGTTTTTACATTGTGCCGTAGTGATGTAAGGTCTCAAAATCTGGGTGAAAGGATTATTTTTGGGTGCTCTATTATTTTTGCAGTTTTTTGAATCTATACTATTTCAAAATAAAATAAGATAAATGAAGCTTGTCTGAAAATTTGTTGACATTTGTCAGAACAAGAGAAGTGTCTTTGTCCCTACTTTTGATCTTGCTGAGTCTTTCTGACCACAGTGATGAATAAAAGATGGCAGAAGTGATGCTGCATGATCTCTGGGGCCACCTGATGAAAGGCCACACAGCTCATGATGATTATTCCCAGAACAGCTTGTGTGAGCGCCTTCCCATATCATGAAGGGAACCTAACAATCACCAGACGTACAGCTTGTTTGGAGAAACTATATGGAGGAGAAAGAGATGCTGAGGAACCTCAGCTGTTTAATTTTTTCCAGCCCTGGTCCCACGTATTTTGAGGAAAGATCTTTGAGATGACCTCAGATATAGCCAACATCTGACTGCAACCACATGACAGCTCCCAAGACTATCTGAGCTCAGTCAACCCTCAAAATTGTCAACACAATGAATTGTTATAATTATTTTAGGTCATTGTTTGTTGATGTTTTGTTATGCAGAAATAAATATGCAAGACACAAGACAAACAATAAGTTCAAGGTCATGTTAATGTGGCAGGGCCAAGTTGCAAAGGGAAGCTGCATTTTACACACCTGATCATTCTGGGTTGTAGATTACAATTAACACACTATTGCTGCTAGGTGGTTTTCCCCAGTGCCTCTAAGCCTGATAGGAACATGTCTGCTTAAGATTTTGCAAGCTCAACCTCATTGTATATTATTTTCCTTTATTCTTTATGAGGATGTCAGGAGAGCTCTGGTTTAGGCCTCGGATGGTCTATGATCTAGGTAGCTCCAATGTAGCCCAAATTTTATTTTATTTTATTATCTTTTTGCTTTATAAGGAAAAAAATCCAAATCAAAATGTCTTGAATTAAAATAAATGAGTAACTATATAATAATGCTGTCTCAGGCTACTGAAAATTTTAGAAGGCCTCAGTAATTCTTTGTTTCTCTCTTTTTCTTTTCTTTTCTTTTTTTTTTTTTTTTTTTTTTTGTTATGTTAGCTTCATTAGCAGGTGAATTCTTAGCAAATGGTCTCTGGCAGATCCAGGACTATATTCTACCAATGCAGCAACCCTAGTGGGAAAGAGAACTTCCCTTTTACTAACATCACCAGGTCAATTCCAGGAACTACATGTCATTGGCCTGGCTGGGATCACCAGAACATAATTAATCCAATAGCTAGTTGTCCAAATCTGGGCTTTGTGCCAACCACTGGGCCTCAGACCTTGGTGGCAGACCCCAGGGATGCATTTGAGGGGCCTTCCTTGAACCATATACCGAGAATTGGGTGGGCTATTTCCGAAGAGGAAAGCTGGGGTGCTATTTCCATATGAGGGACAAGCCACAGACATTGCCTATCTATAGGACTCTGTGGCTTTGCATATCCCCCTAAACTTTCCAGGCCTCTGGGATGACAGATCATTTGATTGTTGAATGCCTATCCATTCTGAGAGTTTAATGATCTACAATGATGCAGCCTAAGCCTATTACTGGGATAGTACAAGGAAAACCAGTTACTTTTGATACCATCATTGTCATGGTTTCTGCCACTGCAGACTGTCAAAAAACCTGGGACAGAGTAGTTTGAATCTGTAAATAAAGACAAGAACAGAAAAACCTGAAGCTCTTCTACTCGCTTCCCATCTCCCTCCCCTCAACAATCACACAGAATGAGCCACTTGCCAAGACTGTAAATCATGCAAATATTCTCAGAATCTGTGTTGACTGCAGCCACCACCTGATGGTGGAAGGGTAGAGCATGAGAACAGTTCTTTTGTTCCCAGTCTTTGCTAATGAAGCCAGTTTTGATGGGCATCCTCAGGCATTTCAGTGTCTCTGTGAATCCAGCATCATCGGAAGCATCCAAGTTCTGGCAGGTTGATCTAATGAGGCGCCATGTTGGAAATGATTACCAAGCTGACAGAAGTGTCACCCGGCAGGAGCCCTCCCTGCCACCAGGTGCCTTTGGGGTGCATGCAAAGTAGCTTGATGCTATCCTTGTGGACAAGCAGAAAGAAAGTGGTCGGATTAGGGCTTCTGTTGAAATGCAATTAGCCTTCCATTGCTCCTGCTGCCACTGACTTAATGGATCTCTTGTTTCATTCACACCTCTGCTCACCCCCAGGAGCCCGCACCTAACTGTGGAACAAGTTCACACCACACGCTTTCCAGGTGCTGAGCAAACCATTTGCACTTGTCACTAGTGTTTTTACCTGTGACTCACTGAAGCACAGAATAGAATAGTACCTCTCACATTTCTCCAAGGCACAGACAGCGTCCTCCTCTGTCTCCAACCAAGGAGTCTCCTTGGACCTTCACCCATACTCTAAACTGCAATTATCCACCGGAAAGTACATTAATTTGGCAAGTTCTTATTGGAACGTTTATGTTATTTCTTACTTTATTCTTGCCTTGTGTTTTCTCCTTGTGGCAATAACAACAACATCAATGACAACAACATTCATAACACAATGAATTTTGAGGGCTTGAGATGTGCTAGGCACTGTCTCACGTGGCAGATCTAAAATAATTCTCATTACAACTGTTTTCTGCATTTTACAGACAAGGAAACCAAGAATTATGTGGTTAGGAAACCAAGGCTAAGATCATGCAAAGGACTCAAAGACAAGTCTTACTTGGTGCCCAAAAATGTTTTACTCAGAATGTCCTATTTCTCATCTTGCATTAGTACAGCAAAGAGGAGGAGAATATTCTTGCTGGGAGAAGCAAATGAGACAATATACTTGATACTGGTAGCTCTAAGTTTAGAAACCATAGCCTAGTGAGATTGGCAAGTCTGTGACCTTGGGGGTTTGAGGCTAGAAAACTTTTTTTCAGAGATTGCTGCTGTCCTGGAGATCTGAGAGTTTTGTGTCATTTGTGGAGCTAATCAGAATTGGTGCCATTTTTTGGGCTTCCTGCCTACCTCTCCCCCTGGCAGTATCCGGAACCAGAAAGGGGAACAGAAGAGAGATTATATAGGTAGGAATTCAAATCACTTCTGTGAGGGAGAAAGTAGCACCACAAAAATTGTCTCATCAATCTCCATGGTGTTAGTAAGCCCTTGGCATATTCCAGAAACTTAGGCCTTGTTTAGTTTCATCTACCTACTCTCAAACCATCTCGAGAATTTCCAAAATATAATTCTAGTGAATACTGATCTCCAAGACACTGCTTTTGCTGGAAGTTGCTGTGCCTGTAATTTAAGGAGAAACAGCTTTTTTTGTCTTTTATTATTCACACACATTATACAAAATGATTGCATTTCTCTCCTATCTTTACAAAGGTTGCCCATTATTTAGTTATGGCCAAAATTCAACTATTCCCACAAGATCATCCCTGTTTACTCTAGAACATTGGACTATTTCATGTCACAAATTTTTATGTCACGTGCTACATGCACCACAGGATAACACTATTGCATCGCACCCTCATCTGTATTCTAGAGTTCATTCACTTCTGAGTCACCAGATTCATCAAACTCATGATGCTGCATAGCAAGGGTGTCCAACCTGCAGCCTGCAGACACATGTGGATTATTTGAGGATTATTTTGCTTATCTGCGGTCTCATCTATCACGAGAAGTATGCACAGACCTTGTTTCTGCGCTTTTCGTTTCTTTGTTTGTTTTGCTCATCAGCTTTGATTAGTGTTTATGTATTTAATGTGTGGCCCAAGATAACTCTTATGCTATCAGTTCATGCCGGAAAAGAAGAAGGGTTGGACACCCTGCATGCAGTCTGGAACCACGGTGCATTTCTTCCGAGGCCTCACGCTGAAATGGCTACAGGCTTTGAGCAGGTAAAGCAGGCTGTGCAACACTGTGGCTGGTGTTGGCTGAGACCAGAAATTATTTCCAGGTCAAAATACGGGACAAGATAATCTTACTCATGTTTGGAATCTAACAAAACAGAAATAGAGTTGACATCACAGAAGCAGAGCATGGAGGAGTTGTTATCCATGACTGGGGAGGGAAAGGGAGTGGAGGATGGAGAGAGGTCAGTCGACAGGCACAAGCAGAACCAGGGAGGAATAGTTTCCAGGGTTCTACTGCACCGGATGGCATTGATGGTTAACAGTGCGGGACAGTATACTATGAAATTGGTAGAAGAAAGGCTTTTGAACATGCTTACCACAGAGAAATGATGAGTACATGAAGGGATGGAAATGCAAATACCCGGACTTGATCATCACACAACACATGTGCATCAAGACATGAAAATCCATCCCATAAATATGGACAATTACAAAGTGTTAACTTTGACTAAAGGAGCCAGAAGGAAAGAAAAACCTATGGGATAATAGTGACTTCTTTTTGATTTTCATCAGAAGTCCATTGCACATGTGTGTATGACATGGGAATTCTCCCACTTTAAAATGATTTCCCCTAATTTTTATTAAAACATAATCTTGTGTAGACCAAATAAAATCTCTATGAAAACATTGGCTAAAGAGCCTCTACTTTGGCTAGAATAATATATAATGTAGTAGAAGGTTTTAGGTAAGTTAATTGGCAATTTTCTTTTCTTTTTCTTTCCTTTTCTTTCTTTCTTTTTTTTTTTAATAGACACTGTACTTCTTATCTTAACCACTTGGGTAAAATGTTCAACAATTTTCCTGGTTGAATTTTCTCATCTAGAAAGTAGGGATAATTTATTTAATCAAGGTCTCAAGGTAAAGGCAAGGATTATGTCCGAATGTGTATATAAAAGCTGAAAACAATAGCTGACACATAGAAATAATAAATAGTAGCAACAATTAGTAAGATGAGAATGGTAGTATTTGTCATTTCTGTCATGATCATAGTAGAAATAATAGTCACTAATTTTTACACTAAAAACTCTGTGAGAAAAGTACTGTACGTAATTTTGATGGTGATAATACCAGTAGCTATGGACAATATCTGTGATAATAATAGCAGCAATAATAGAAAGAGCTGTGAAAAAATATATTTAATATCAGAAAAGGATAGATGAAAAAAGGATGGTTCACTCCTTGTATTTTTTTTATATATTCCTCTCACCACTGTCAAGAGTCCACGTGACATTGTTGGGCGCATAGCATGTTAATAAATACTTGTTCAATTGGTTGTTTGTCCCGAGACCCATTAGAAGTCTAGTTCTACTTTATTCTATGTATTCATATCCAGAAGGATTTATGGCAGCTGACTCTTTTTATGTGCCCTCTGATAAGCCATCCGGTGACAACACTGAAATCTTTGCCTAAGAAGCAATTCTCTGAGGTCTCAAGAACACAGAGAGAAAGTAACTCTTCACCTGTACTGCGGGGGAATGGTGTCCTGTTGGGGAAAAAATAAGAACACCAACAACTAAAAATTGTTTTAAAATAGCTGAGTATAGAAAACGGTGCCTTTTAATGCCAGGAGCTGTCAGAGAGATGCACCAGTGAAATCTTTCACAAGTTCTGTCCACGCAGCAAGATCATTTGCTTGGCTGTTTTAGGGCCCCAGCTGTGAGAGGTCCTCACCACCTCCTTGCTAAGGACACAGCCAGATGGTGGGGGCAACTCACCACACCTCCGTGACCTCCCTGACACAGAAGGAGTCACCCACCATGTTCCACCCTTCCTGGTTCCTTATGGTGCAGCTTCTGACCTTGTCTTGATGGTCACAGGGTTTGAAGCAAGGCATGCTTCATTTGATGTAGGTCTCTCAGGGGGAGTCACCTCCAGACCTAAGAGGCAGATGGATGCTCCAGCTTATGGGAACCAGGCACCATGACAACAGCGGACATCCAAGACACTTTCCAAAATCAGTGAAGAGAGGATCCACATTTCAGTTCTGCAAAGACTCTTGTCACTGGCAAATCCCATTATATCAGCTAATTTTGGAGGTCATTCTTAGGTAAATTTTAAGAGATATATTTGTAAGCCTCATTACTCTTGTTAACAGATTACCTTCTCATCTCGATCTCTTTCCATTTCTTACCAAACTTAACAGGACACATGCTAAAATGTTCACCTGCTACTTTCAAACCTATTTTTATTCTTCATTCACAACTTTCTCATTCCTGCAATTGCCAAGTGAGAATTCTGAGAATCATTATCTTTCTTCAGTTTATTCCCACATCCAATCAATCACCGAAGCTGGCTGAGTCCACCACTCATACATTTCTCTGTTCCAAATCATTGGTATGGCCAGGCTTTTTAGTCTATTGGGAACATCTTTCACTAAAAACAAATCTAACTTTAACCTTAAGCTAAAATCTCGTCAGTGGCTTCCATTGCCCTTAGAATAAGAATCTAAGCTTTTGGTCAGAGCTTGGAATATTCTCAGGGATCTGACCTATTTCTTTCCGGTCTCATCTCTGTATTCTCCAGATTCTATGAATAGAACTGATTATTATTAGTTCTTGAAAAAAATGTGTTACAATAGCCAACGCTTTCAGGGTAGCCAGTCTCTAAAATGGCCCTCAAATATCTCTGCCCCCTGGTGCTCATGCCTTCATGTAGTTACTCACCACACTGTATTAGGTTTGGCTGAGCTGAGCAAGAGAATAGAGTAGGAAGAATGGTGTGACTTTGAGGGTAGGACAGAAATGGTATTGTCACTTCCTGTTTCTTGCATTTCTTTTTTTTCTTTTTGCTCTGAGGGATACGAGTCACCATGTCATGAGGTACTAAGGCCTCCTGCCAACATCCAGTACTAACCTGCTGGGTGTGTGTGTGTGTAAGTTATCATGAAAGGGAACATTCCAGCCTCTGTCAACTACTCAGATGATTGTAGCCCAGCTGGCATCTTGACTGAGATGTTTTGAGAAACCCTGAACCAAAATCATTCATCTGAGCCCTTCTTGAACTTATTATGACCTTGAGGCACTGTGAGGTTTCATTGATATGTATATATATATATATATATATATATAGTCTGACATGAGATTTCATTTATATACACACACACACATTTATATACGGTCTGACAATTATGTTAGGAACTTATCCAAGAAAAAGTGCTACATACTTCATTGCTGAATATCACTATGCTGTGCACTAATGCCAGTGTCTAGCCCACCAGTCCACCCTTCAAAGCAATTTTGAAGCTCTTTCTCTGAAACAACCATTATAGCGGTTGTCATATTACCCTTGATGTCCTAAATATCATCAAAATATCTTCCTTTTAATAGTTCCTTGATTTTAGGTGAAGAAAAAAGTCACTGGGTATCTGATCAAGTGAGTAGACCATTATTTGCTTACTGACTAAAAACTCCCTCACAGACAGCACTGTGTGAACTGGTACATTGTCATGATCCAAGAGCCATGAGTTGTTGGCCAAGATTTTCAGTTAAAATTTTCCTATATCTCTACTGACATTTACTTGGTATGTTACATTTCTCACAGTTAGCCAATGATTTTGATGCACAATTCCATAAATTTTTGCAGTGTTTTATTCAGTTCTTCTCATTACTGCCTGTCCTGACCTCTTTTCATCAGTGATGCTTTCCTTCTCCTCAGAAAAATGATCAATCCATTTGTACACTGCTGTTTTCTTCATGTCATTATCTCCATAAACTTGCACTTACAAGTCCCTGATTTCAGTTCTACTCTTGCAAAGTTTAACAGGAAATGTACAACATTCTCATGACGGCACAAAAAAGCACACAACAATAATGAACATCACTCAGCAAGACACTTCCACATGTCAACACGAACGCAGCCATGAAACACTGATAGTCCAAAGTTAGAAAACCTTACTGAGTTGTCTGTATGATGCTGCCAACATAACCACACAGTGGCAAGTTCATGAATTTGATTATTACACATTATGTACATATATACACTCACACACATACACAGTAGAAACTCCCTAGTTGACCACCTCCCTAAATAAACTACTTCTTTAAGTTGACCTAACTTTCCTAGACCAGACATCAACAATTTGTATGGATGTTATCCCTACAGTAAGTCTAATTCTTTATGGTGACCACCTCTGTCTCTTGACCAGATTGTTGAAGTCCCTCGGGCAGCCAACTTACTGTATATATGTAAATATACACACACATAAAAAATAATATATAAAAATATAAAATGCATACAATTTCATATATTTTATAAATTTAATTTTATGTATGTTACACAATTTTATATAAATGTGGACATTTTATATATTTATATTTTTATATATTATATTTTTTATATTTTATGTACTTATATACTTATGTATGCAATAATATAAAAATATATATAGTTATACAACAACATATGTAAACATATATAGTTGTGTAATACTATGTATGAATACATAGATATACTACTCCATATGTAGAGCAGCGGTTCTCAACCTGTGGGTCGTGACCCACAGGAACTGTATTAAAGGGCCATAGCATTAGGAAGGTTGAAAACCACTGATGTAGAGGATTGTTTCAAGCCACCGATGACTTTAAAGTAATTAGTTATGCAGCAATAGATAACTGATTCAGTCTATTTAACACTTGTATGTGATGTGCTATTCTAACTATTTTATGTATATTCACTTACTTAATCATCACAATGACTCTCCAAATTAGTTACTGCTGTTCCCATTTTACAGATGAAGAAATGTGGGCAGTGAAAGAGTTTGAGAGATTTTCCTAATGTCAGAAGATTATTCAATATCAGCTAGAAGTGGGAGCCATAGTTACCCAGAGATGTATGAAATCTACTTCTTTCTCATCTTTCATGTTACAAATTCAATTATTCCCATACATATTTATACAGCCCCATCCTTATCAAAGGGACTTCCCATACTATTCACATTCTTGCTGTTCCAGAAGAACCTGGTTTATCTGTTTCCCCTGCCATGAGTAGCTTGAATGGGCTTGCAAGAAACCCCATCATTTCGGCAGAAGGCTTACGAATTTCCATACTGTGTTAGTTGGATGGGACACCTAATGTATGCTGATGTGCACTGTGTCCCACCACCCCACTTATGCCTACCAATTAGCCACCACCCCTGAATCTGAAGCTGGAGACATTAACAGGACAACCTACAGTTAAGGTCACAGTGAAATGGAAATGGAGAAAAAACAAAAGAAAAGAAGAAAGAAGCACCCTGTGTCTTCTGGCAGACTAATAATGGCTTGTGCTGTGCACGTACTATTAACAATCCCTTTAGATAATTCCCAATTAACAAAATCACCCAGTTTAATGACCTTCATAAGCCCTGGGAACTTTTGAAGAAAAAAAAGAAAAAACATAAACAGTCATTTGGAGACCATTATCAACTTTAGAACAAGGTCATCTATGCTGGAGATCCATCCTCCCTTAAGCAATCTGGAGCAAAGCTATTTCCTGGACAACCAATAATAAGAAATCAATGACTTAAATCAGCAGATGTATAGGGAACTTGGTCATGGTGCAACCACTGCCAATATCTGAATGTTTTGCACTGAAATTTTTCTTTCTTCTTCCCTTACAAAGTAGAACAGAATTTTTCTTCAATTAAAACTCTGCTTTATTCTTTTCCAAATTGCTACATTTTCCTGATTTCATAGAAACTGTTTATAGCTTCCAATTTATTGAGTATAGTTTTTACTTTATGAAAAAAAATAGAAGTTTATTTCTACGTGTAGACACTTACTTAGGACATGGAGGCATTTCCAATGTACTACACCTGATCATAGTAATAGGGAACTCTAGTGTGAAGGGCTTCCCTCCTACCTCAAGTTGTTGAGTAAACTTCATTCATTCATTCATTCATCTATGTGTCAAATACTTTATTCATTAACACATATAATGAGATTCTTATTTTCTACCAGGTAATATTTTGATTGTAAATAATATGGTGTGATGACAAGTTCTTGCCCTTACAGAACACATTGTCTTGTCCAGAGGGAAAGAACAATAAAAAACAAAAAGAGCGAACAAATCAGTACCTAAATTAAGGTAAAGATAATTCTTATAAGAAAAAATAAAGCAAAATAAATATTGCAGAGAGACCGGGAAGGAGGGCTACCACACGTGCACAGGGGCTGGTCAGAGAAGGGCCTCGGTGAGGTAGCCTTTAAGCAAAGACCTCAGTGAAGCACCACACAACGCACAGGCTTGGGGGGAATGTGCCAGGCAGAAGTGAAATCAGCAGTTCAATTGTGAGAATAATGTTTGATAAATAATGTGAAGAATAATGTGACTGGCCAGGAGCTAATGGGATCAGAGTGGTGGGAAAGAAACCAGACTCCATGTTCCTATCTGGCCCTGCCGTGTATGAAAACTAAAGTCACTTGGCTAATATTTGCCCAAACTTCATTATCTCCTATATGGGAAGTAGTTAAAATTTAATCAGCCTTTACCATCTACCAGGTACCTTCCTGTTACAACTTGATGCATAGGTGTTTATATGTGTGGGTCACATTTTACAGATCAGATGAGCCTCAAAGAACTTTTATAACTTGGCCAAGATCATACAGATGGTAAATGGCCAAACAAGGATTCAGTCCCTTTGATACCAAGTCCATGGATATATTGGGGGGAAATGTATGTTTTATGGGGAACCACCTAGCATCAAGATCTGGAAGTCCCGACTTAAATTTTCTACTAAGGCTCACAACTCTCCTACTTTGGTTCAAATTAAAAAAGAGACGATGGTCTTGCTTCCAAAGTTTAAACTTCGGCTGACTTTTCTGACATACTCCAATGGGTCCCTAGACCTGGGTTACTAGTCAAAATGACTTTCAAAAATAAAAAATCCCTAAGAACGAACACTGTCTATTTACCTACATAGCAGATGGTGCCAAAAAATGTATGCACATTTTAGGAAAGGAGAAAATTGTGCTATCACTGTAATACTCCATATACACCAATAACTGTTATCTTGCATATTCTATCTTGTATCTCTTATAATTGCAGAAGTCAAGTGGGACTTGAGTATGACAATTTTAATACAGATTTTT
Organism: Galagoides demidoff; assembly: GCA_963574575.1. NCBI lineage: Eukaryota > Metazoa > Chordata > Mammalia > Primates > Galagidae > Galagoides > Galagoides demidoff. The sequence goes on from CAUYQV010017774.1 coordinate 13,763, forward strand.
TTTTCTTTTCTTAAAATATGTAGACATTTTTGGCACACTCTGCATATGTTCATTCATATATATGTGTGGACATACATGAGGACACATATGTACATATAATGGGTGGTTTTATGCAGGAAATGGACTGTGAACAGGCACTCTCAGTTTTTAGTTTGACTTCAAAAAGGAAGAGACTCTTCCCAAAGCTTCTCCCTTACTTCTCTGCTCAGCAGAGACAGCAGAGAAAGTGCATCTGGGATGGTAGCCGGTAGCTGACTGCTGCTTCCCATGATGACCCTGCAGGCAACAGCAAAGACAGTGTTTGCAGAAATGTGTATCCATTTCTAAAAATCCTGCAGAAACATCAACAATCACTTGGCACAGTAATCACGTAAATGAGGTGAAAGCTATATTGATTGGTTTAATGTGACCACGTTAGATTATATATATAAAAAAAAACCCTGCACATTGCACCCCACATATGCATGAGTGTATTCATGATCTATGTATATTTGACTTAATAAAATTTAAGAAAAAAAAAAAGATCAACAATCACAGTGATAATCAGTAAAGGCTTCGAAACAGAATCCACCTGCCAGGTATTCGAGACATGAACACCGTGACGCACCCAGGGGGGAACCAAATCAGCCCAGAACGATTCCACTGGCCACGGTGGTGACAGCCATGCACCTCAAACTCAAATTGTGCTCTGGGGGTAACCAGACGTGGGCCATGTGGCCTTCAAAGCTGGAGGAGCAGCCTGACATTTCTTTCAGGAGCTTTTATCTTAAGTCTATTTAGTAATGTGAAATAGAAAGCCATTCTATTTTTCCCATTTTTGAAAGTAATTTTAGAAGTATTTTTCAATTAAAAATAAATGAACGATATGAAAAGTGTATCTTGGGTTTTTAAAACAAGTTAAATATTTCCAAGAATTCCTTTGTGTAACATCATAGCATGCTCAGTTAATTTCTGCCATTCATATGATCCTTCTCTTATTCGTATGGAGATTACTTAACTGGCTCATACTTACCATGCACCTGGCAGGTCCAGGGCTGAGACTGTGAGGCAGACCAGTGGCAGCAGTCCTCAAACTGCCCTGTGTAATCACCTGCAGGTTTTGTTAAGATGCGGGTTGTTGGGCGCCACCCTCAGAGTCTCTGAGTTACTAAGTCTGCCAGGGGGACTGAGGGTTTTCATTTCTAAGTTCCCAGGTGCCGCTGCTCATCTGGGGAGCACACAGAGACAGGGTTTGCAGAAATGTATATCCATTTCTGGAAAACCACTGTGAAAAATGTTAAGAAGTGCTAGATTTCTAGGTAATTCGTGTATTGTTATGCCATTTTTATAGATGAAAACCCTAAATCGCAGAGAGGATAAATACTTTACCAACAATGAACAGCTAATCAATGACTGTCAGTAGTTTTAATCTTGGGTATCTTGCCTTATGTCAAGATCCTCAGAAGAGCAAACTGCAACCAGATTTTTTTATCCTGATAGAACAGACCATGACTTTCTCTCTTTTGTGGCAGCAAACTAGTTGCTAAACTTTCCTTTTTCTATATATTTTTTTAAAGCAACCATCCGTTCAATAAAACCAAAGCAGTGTGATATCGAAGGGCAGGCATTTCCTGACCTCGTAGTCCGGCGTCTGTGTGTAATAACTGACAAAACCAGAGACGGAACCCGAAGACCCACACGTCAGAAATGAACAACTCACAGCTAAAGTGAACATGTGAACACAACTGCCCAGAGACAAACCCCAAACCCACAGTTGTTGAACGAGCAGGATGTGAGATTGGATTTCAGAAGACGAGGGAATTCCACAAACCAGCAACAGATCTGTCCGTTCCTATCACGGAAAATCATTCAAACAACATTCCACAGTGTCCCTCGGAATGAAAATAATTAACACTATTGCAAAAATAGTTTCCAAACGTGGACACCTGACAGAAAGTTAAACTGGGCAGCTCCATGGTGTCTTTGGGGTGGGAAATGGGAGCTCACTTGTTCAAAAAGCACAAAAACACCGTATCAGTTTCACTAAGAACAACAAACATAACTGAAATATAATAAACATAAAAATGTTCTCTAGGGGAGGATAATGGCTTAGAAAACATATGTGAGTTACTTTTCTATTGCCGTGTGAAAAATCGCAACAAATTCCGTGGCCTGAACCAACACCCGAGGAGGGGCCACCCGCTGACGAAAAACTGGGCACTGGGTGGGTGGGAACTGTCTGGACTATCTGCACAATGTTTTTCTGCAAATCTACATCTATTCAAAAAAAATTACAAGTTTACTTTAGAAAGGTCAAGTGGAGTCAATCAAGAACGAGAGATTAAAAGCTAAAAATAATTAACAGAGTGAGCTCAGAAAGGTACGTATGATACAGAGAAGACAGACTGAAACGGGAAAACTGACAACCTTCAAGGAAAAAAGCAAGAATTTCAAGACACGTAAAATCCAAAGGCAAGACGCAGAGAAAGGAGCACAGAAGAAGAGTGGTTATTGAAGGCTGCACAACGTACAGTCTGGATTTAACATAATATATCTTTTTAATTTTTTCATACTTCTAAAGATTCTTCAAACCCGAGGAGGAGGTTTGTAACCTCGGTTATATTTTCATCAGGGAGGGAGTAGCTAGAGGAAAGGTCAAGAAGCAAAGAAAAAATACAAGTGCTCAAGGCAGGAGGAAAACGAAGGTGAGGACGTTATCAGGTGTAGTTCCTTTTTCTAGGGGAATGGAAGAAGAACTCAAAATTGCTTCCTATTAAGTTTTGCGATGAATTCAATAAAGCCTCTCCTTAGATATTCCAGAGAATCCTCAGTAAATATGTGTGTATCACTATTTAATATATTTGAATCAAAGTGTGTTTGTGTCTGGGACATGTAATAAAATGCTATCAATGTGGCTGAAGGTGAACGCAGTATGCCCCACCTACATTCTACGCATCATAAAGTGAGTAGATCAGGTTTTAAAGCGGTAGTTGCATCATACACCTGATTTAATAACAATAGTAATAATTACAGGGAAATGGCAATAGAAACGCATGTATCTTACACTTAACTATTTTATCAGAGGCAGCACTTTCCTCTGTTTCCATTTGATCCAGCAACAATATCTTACAGTTACAAACAGAAAATGTTAGGAGAAGTTGTTAAATTCAAACTACCTCCTCTATGCCAGGATAGTAAGAGACGCCCCTCAAGATATGAATTCAATATTTCAAGTGACATTGATTGTTTTAAAAAGAAAGTTAACTTTGAAACAAGTTAGAAAAAGCCAGGAAGATACAGCCTGTGCTTTTAGAACAGCAGATAGAGTCTTATTCCTAAAGACAAGGGGAGGCCCCAGATGTCATCCCTCCATGACGAGACACATCCATTTTTAACTTCTGCTTCATGGAACTATGGAATCTTCTGTATTCACTGTTTGTAGAGTAAATTCGCAACCTCTGTCTGTGTCTCTGGGTGTCACATCGGCATACTTTTATAAGCATGTACTTTCCTCTACACTGAGGGTAAAATTCAGTCTGTCCCATGGTTTTAGAGTGTCTGAGTCTCTCTTCTACCCTTTCTGACCCTCTTCATCACTCTTCAAGCTCCCGCCATACTCTTTCTATTTCCTGTTTTTCAAACTCATTGACTCTTCAAAAAGAAAAAAGAAAAAATGGTTTCCTCCACCTGAATCTCTCTTGGCCTTGCTGACTTGCTCTCTAAACTCTCAAATGCTACTTTTTGAGAGATTCCTTCTTCAATTACCTTGAATTATATATTTTGTGTATGTGCTCAGTACATCAATGGTACCACACATCATGTTTTATTCCCTTTTTATTAAAAACATGTTTTTTCATCCATTTATTCCATTGACTTGTCAATGAATATTTGTTTTCAAACCCAATATATGTCAAGCATTATTCTAAACACTGAAGAGATGTAAATAAGATAGCTTCCTGTCCTGGGGTGATTATATTCTGATTAGGGAGGGTGGAACAAATAGCATTGATAAGGACAGAAGATCAATTAGCAATAAAACAAGGTGAGGAGGTAGAGAGTGAATGGGGGTGGAAGCTGTGGCTTGGGTGGTCAGAGACAGTCTCTCGGAGCAGGTGACATCTGGATTGAAAGCTGAGTGGTAGGAAGCCAGTCAGTGAAGGAGCCGGGGGAGAGAACACCTGCAAGCGTGGGACAGCACGACGTCACATTTCAATAAGGATTCATCTGTCAGGAGTTTTATTATTGATTACTTACGGTGCCCTTATATGAAAGTCGTAATGGATATTATGAAACATTTCAGTTGCCCTAATTTTTCATTTAAACTTATTGCTATAGAAAGATACTCAGGCTTTATAAGATGAAAAATTTATATGCACATCCAAACATTAAAAATGACATAAAATATATGATGTCCTTTTATGGAAAGATGTTCATAATGGAATGTTAAATTTTTTAAAAGTTATCAAGTACCATAGACAACCAGGCTGCATGCATATTTGTGAAAATAGATATGTAAAAATGCACATTTAGAGTAAAAAGATAACTTAGGGGTGGAATAAGCCACAAAATATTAACCTAAAATTGTAACATCGCTTATCTCTGACTGGTAGCCACACAAATGTGTCTTCCTTTTTTTTTTTGGTATATTTTAAGTTTTCTAAAATGGAATTATGAAACATATAATAAAAAAATAGCTTCCTAAGGGAGAGAAAGGCAGCTCAGAAAACAGTACACAGAAGTTATTCCACTTTGGAAAGCCATTACATGAGTGTCTGTTACTTTCTTTCTAGACACGAAGCATGTGCGTTTGCATACGTGTTGAAATTGTTCTCTCTGACTATGAGACTGTGAAGGGCTTCAGTGTCCTTGTTCAGGCCTCTGTTTTTTTCTAACTTAAAAATATGTCAATTTTATGATAGAAAAAGTTGTTGTCTTTTTTTAATTCAAGCTGGAGCCATACAATGGCTCTTCTGTTTATGCCTTTGGAGGCTATGCCTGGTGGGCCCACCCTCTTCCCTGGCACCCAAGTTCTCCAGACATGCCTCTCTCTGTTCACCTAGAGAAGTTGATCATCTTCATAAGGAGCCTGGGAGAGGAATAGAGAGATGAGAACAGAGGTAGCACTGGATTATGAGATTCTGGAAGGCAAGGCCTGACTTACTCATCTCTCTAACTCCAGGCAATGGGGCCTGATTGATGGGTGAGAAAAGGGTAGTTAAGACAGATCAGATACAAATATCTTTGTTGTAATGCGATTTTTGGTTGTCTGGAAATATGCCTAGCAAAGGAATTGCAGGGTCAAATGGCAGGTCTATTTTTAGTTCTCTAAGTGTTCTCCAGATGTCTTGACCATTTTCTATGTAAAATAGAGGGGCAAAGAGAAGGTGGTACAAGTCCATTTGGTGTCAGGCCAGTGGCTACAGTAGCTGCACTCAGCGCCTGAGTGCAGCAGGGGCTCTGTTCTAGCAGCTGTTTCTAGGTCTGGGATGTGAACTGCACTTCTGTGCCCAGTGCAGGGGCTGTGGTGTCCCTACCAGAGCCAAACCTCTGGAGCAATGACTGGCCATATAGCCTCCAAACTTAGTTCTCTGGCTCTCCTGAAAATTCATAATGAAATTAAAATAGAAGGAAAACAAATATGTTTTCTACATCTTTGTACATCAGTTAGACTCTATTTATCCTGTTTGCAATGACTACCTCTTAGTACAATGAGGAGGCTCCTTATTTACTCCCTTATATTTATTTATTTATTCATTTTTTGAGACAGAGTGTCATTTGGTCACCCTGGGTAGAGTGCAGTGCTGTTACAGCTCACAGCAACCTCAAACTCTTGGACTCAAGCAGTGCCCAGCCTTGAGGATCCTTATTTATGTGCTGTCTTCTTAGAGACAGCTTCGGACAATAACTACTGGACATCTGGAGAAAGGTACAGATAGTCTATTTTAGACCACCGCCAGCTCACTCACCTGTTTTAAGTATTTATAAAAATAAACAAAGCATTTGGTTGTATAAATAAGATACAACAAAACAAAAAGTTCTTAATGGTCCAATTCAATGAGTTTTCAGATTGCCCCACAGGACTGCGTCCTCACCGGGCCCAGGCTCTGACTGCTGATGTCTGACCAGCTTCTCTGGCAGATGCTGCCCATATCACCCAGGCTCTAACTCCTGCTCTGGGACACCGTGCTCTCCCAGTCTCTACTGGCAAGGACCCTTATTGTGCTCCAATGGATCTAAGGGTTTTGTGCTAACGTTTTCAGGAAGGAAAGAATAAGAGGAGAGGAAACTAAAACTCATTATAGTTTTAATTTGCATTTCCATGATGGCGAGCCCTTTTTGTGTGTTTATGATCTATTTGCACATATTCTTTAATGGAATATCTATTTGAAAATTTCACCTATTTTTAATTGCATTTTTTGTTAATTGAGTTTAGGCGTATTTGATATATTCTGGAGAGACTTACTTCTCAGATACACACTCTCAGCCTATAGGAAGGCCTAGCAATATAAGAAAATGGTGATTCCTGTTAAAAAATTGGGGAAGATTCCAATCTTATGACAGAAAATGATGATTTAGGCAACAAACTTTAAACTGGAAAGGAATTTAGAATAATTTGGCTTGGAGATGGTTGAGAATCCCAAGTATGGAAGGTGAGCAGCCTCCCTGTTGTGGAAACAGTTTGGGAACAAGACGTGGCCCTGAACAAGGGCAGGAGCTGCCAGTTACTCTCCTGATACAGCTTCCTTCCGTTATTCCTCAGCCTTCCCTAAACCCTGCTGAAAGTTCCAACTACTCTCAGTGTGTGGGAAATAACAGAAAAAAGGCCAGGGGATTCAGTGTTTCTTTCTCCAGGACCAGGTGGTGGTCACTCTGGTGATTAATGATGGAAGACAGTTTTCCAGAAACATGCCAGATTCACAGGAGGGAAGTCTGCTCTTTTGAGGAAAGCCAAGGCAACATAGCAAAGTCAAGCAGGTTAGAAACCTGAGTTTTAGTGAAGACAAAGGCACAGCCCGCGGCATTCTCATATCTAGCTAGGGAACATCTTATGGGGTTAACTTCTGACCATAAAGCTGGTAGGTGTGCAGGTAATACTAACTCATATTGAACACAAAGAAGAAAGATAAGAGAAAAGAAGAAGAGGGCTGAGGAGGAAAAGAAGAGAAAAAGAGAGTTTTACATCCATCCACATGTACCTGCTCTACCCTTCTTTGAAAGCTCTCCTCTCATTGACAAGTATTTCTGTGCGTTTTCTTTCCTGTGTATTTTTCCCAAATGAATGCCAGTCTAGATATTTCAGAATGAATTATAACCTTGCCTGCAGTCAAGCCTACTACCCTGCCCTTTCGATTTATAAGTGAGAAACCCAGATCTATTTAGAATAGGATGACATGATCACTCCATCCTTAAGTCATTATTCTTTTCTGAAGAGGCAGTTTTTTGATACAAACAAATTTGTAGAGCAAAACACAGATACTTTCATCTGCCAGATCCAATGTAGTAATTTAATAGCCAGGAGATTATTTAAATAAGTGAAGTCTGTAAAAATATCATTATAGAGCCATTAGTGTCAGCATTTACTTAGAAAGTAACATTGACTCCGACAGAAACAAAGATCTGGGATTCGTTTGAAAATTATTGTTCTCGTTCATGGGAAAAAGTTCTGCCTAGTGCCTTTTCTAAGCTGGAAGAAAGGCAAAGGCATCAAGGATGATTATTAGTGATTCTACAAGTATACCATGCTTAATTTTATGTAGACATTTTTGCTTGCATTTTTATTTTTCTCCTAGACAATCCCTTCTCTCTAAAGGAAACATCTTGCTCCAGGACTCTCATGACTAGATTCTTTCAGACTAATTTAACCTCAGTTGAGCTTTCTCTCTTCTGAACACCACACAATACTTAGACCACACAATGGAGAATTTAATTATATGTTCTCAGAGGGTCTTTTATTGTTCATATGAACTTACCTTCCTCCAACTATTCCTAAAAGGCCTGTGATGACAATGCCCAGCTCTTAACAAGTCTGAAGCTCTTATAAAAATTAAGTGTTAGTTATATATACATATGTATATACCCATACATATACATATATTGAAATGGAGAGTACCAATGTATTTGTTCAACTGTTAAAAAAAATAAAGAAAATTTGTCCTAAGTACTGGCATGCTCCGAGTCACTTGATCTGCAGGTTTCCCCAGCCAACAACACAGTAATGAGGACAGCTACCATTTCTTGAGCACTTACTCAATGCCTTGCTTTAGTGCTTCATCTAGATGAGCGCATTCTCTTCTCACAGCAACCCTTGAATTGGTCATTGTTATTATTTTCTTTTTTTAAACTTCATATTAGTATGAGGGTATAAACGATTAGTTTACAATATTTGCATCAGTTAGGTAGAGTCCCTGTTGTGACTGTGTCCTGCACCCAGGAGGTGTGCCATATACTTTACATTCTGCCCATTAAGTGGGAGCCCTTCTCCTATCATTATTATTATTTGTTATTATTGTTTTTAGGTATATCTACTTGCTAGGTAATTTTTTTTTTTGAGACAGAGTCTCACTTTGTCACCCCCTATAAAGTGCCATGGCATTGTAGCTCACAGCACCCTCAAACTCTTAGGCTAAAGTTAGTCTCTTCCCTCAGCCTCCTGAATAGGTGGGACTACATATGCCCACCACAAATGTGTGGCTATTTTTAGAGACGGGGTCTTGCTCTGGCTCGAATTCCTGAGCTCAAGCAATTCACTCACAGTGGCCTCCCAGCGTCCTAGGATTACAAGCATGAGCATGTCCGGCCTTACTAAGTAGTTTTAAAATTAATTTATAATGACAAGTAACTGCAACATAAATTGGAATACCTGATGTCAGTATAGAACCCTCTTTCTCCACAAAGAAAGATCTTCCTACACAGAAAGACAGAAAATGACAAATGACAGTCACGAAGTCAAAACAAAGGTGCTCTAAAATCTAACACTTAATAGCAACAGGGAAAGATGCCTTGATCCCTCAACCTTGCAATAGAACAAAGTCTCACCCATCAGAGAAAAATATTCAAAGTCCATTTCTACATTCCCTTGTTTTATGTCTGCATTAGAGGTGGCTTTGTCATTGAATACTTATTATCAATCAATCATTTATGGGGAGTGGTTAAATAATTTAAAAAGAAGGATAAGTGAGCCTATTTAATATTTAAAATCAAAAGGAACAAAGATCAATATTTTTTAAACTGTTGTAGCTCCTGTGGCAGAGAACAGAACGGCACAGAGAAGAGGAAACAAACAGCAAATCACACCCAAGCTGCGCCACAGTCGTCAAAAGCATGGAGTCTTAAAACCAGACTGCGCAGGCTCAAATTGTAGCCCCAACCCTGACTACCTACATGACCTTGTACAGTTTCCTAACTTCTCTGGGTCCACTTACTCACCTATACAATGAAAGTAATAATAGTACCCTCTTCTTAGGGTTACTACAAGAAATTAAATGTCTGTATTTCTAGAATAATACCCGGAACAGAGTATACACTACATGAGTTTAAGCTATTATTTAAATTATCTTGCCTTTTAAAAATAATTATCCATGTTTTTATTTTGTTTTATATTTAACATGCATATCAGCCTTGCATTACGAAAATCTCAAAGATTCTAAACTCTTTAAGCAATGTATGTATTATTACAGCTAAGTTATTTCCCATAGGAACACATTTCTCTATTTATAATAGAAATGAATGAGAGGATGCAGGCTAACACAGACATAGATCCCACATTTTTGTTTAGTAACTCCTTTAATAAACAACATGTATTTAATCTAGAGCAAGGAGCAATTAGGTCACTGAGGTGTCAAGTGACAGCTCCCAAATATGAAATCATTAAGTTGATGCCAATCCAGAAGAGTTTCACCAGTGTGTATACAAATAAGAAATAAGAACAATGTACTGAGTTTTCATAAGGCTAAATACACTCAGTTATACAAGCATATAAATTAAAAACTAATTATATTCAGTTTACTCTGAGGTTAAATTGTTGACTTTTTTTAAATATACTGACTCAGGCATATGAAAGACTCCAAAATTACTTGGAAATTTTAAAGACCTGAGGAATAAAAAATTGTGGGAACAAAACAAAGGGCAAGTACAATAGAAAGTGTTAGGGAGAGAGTTCAGCTTACTGTCCTAGGGAGCATGGACCAGGCAGGCCCCATCTTGGTGCTGCCCCACCTTGATGTTATCCCGAGTGATTGCCTACACCTGGGCAAGAGGCCCTACCCTATCATTTACCAATGAGAAGTTAGCGTGCCACCTGCAAGAGGATACAGAGGACTCTAGTCGAGCCCATGGGCCAAGCAGCATAGGTATAACAGAGCAGAGTCTGGAAGGTGACCTAGGACAACCATGAGGCTAATTATCATGTCATTAGCTTAAATCTACATTATGGTTCACACCCTTCCTCCACAGGCTGTCAGAGAGGCTCATGAAAGGTCCACATGTGCAGTAAGACTCTGTGGTTCCAAGATGACCTCTGAACCACAAGAAGGGTCCAATCTAGAAAGTATAAAACAGAATCCCAGACCACGTCCAAGGCCTTTTCTTGTCATGACTATAGGGGCCCATTCGTTGTCTGTGATAAATGTATCTTTTTCTGTAAACCTGTATCTTGCTCTTACTCTGTAAACCTTTCTCCTTTTCAACAAATTTTGTTTCATGCTTGCCTTGCTTTGGGGTGTCTGGACATTCTTCGGCCAAGGGCACCCCAAGAACTAAGGATACAGACAGTTGTCTGAACCCCAACAAAAAGGCAATGGTTTGGTAGTCATGCAAGACTAGGTTCAAATCCTAACTTTATTCCTTACTCTTCAATGATTTTGGATTAATAATGACCTTGATCCTTTTTTTATCACCTAAATCCGGCGTGTTAGTGACTACCTTGGAGTTTTAATAAGGATTAGGTTAAATTATATGTCACACACTCTTAACATGAGCCTGTTACTGTATCTGCTTAATCAGCCGAGGCTGTTCTCGTTGTAGTGTTGGTTGGGTGAGAGTAATAGTAGCACACACAGTAGTATAAACAGTCATGCCATTTTTACTATTGTTGTAGAAAAAGAGGAAAAACTTTTTATTGCTAGTCACATGCAGAATTCCAGAAACAAAACCCGCCTATAACATACTTTGTCAATAACGCACTTCTCTTTGTTAGTTAATGCTATGGCCAATCAGCACTGCACACATGAATGCATCATGAATTCTGATTAACTCTTTCCAAATTAAGTTCAACTCCTATCAGGAGATTAAGCTAACGCATATGTGATTAAGCTGAAACATATGAGCAGTTGGTTTCTGTTCTTAGTGCAGTTTCAAACTGCTAAACCCACACCAGCTGTTTTTATAAACCAGTAATTCTAATCATCTAGTATCACTCCTCAAGGCACATTAGATTATAGGAGGAATGTGATCAACCAACACGAATTTTGGATTTTCAGCAGATTCATTTCAATTTCTAATAAAACTCAATCCCAGCATTTTCCCTGACTACTCTTGAGTGAAGAGACTTAAAGAAAACTGTAACAGACGAAGGCCGCATGCCGACCACCCTAAGCCATCTCCTTTTGTTTCTGGTTAAATACAACAAAACTCAAAATGATTGTCCTGTTATCTTTCTAATTTAAATAACTTTAAAAAAACCACCTACACCTAAGTTCAAAATATAAACATGATGAAAGATCCAGGAAGTACCTTGCAACTAATAAAACTCCTTCAGATTACTTAGGAAGAAAACGAAATCTATTTGATTGGAGGAGAGAAACAATAATACATACAGTATTACAAGACTTTATTTAAACATAATAACCATAAAACTTAAATAACACTTACTATACTGTAAACATCGTTTGTGAAGAGCTTTGGGTGTGTTAACCCTTGTAAAGCACACAGTAAACACAAGAGACAGGTGATAACACTATGATACACTTCAAAAGAGAAAACTGAAGCAAAACAAGTCAGGTATCTGGAGATGGTATGGGGCAAAGTCAGGATTCAATCTAAGTTTGCGTCTTTGACTGTTCACTCTTATTTTCTAATTTGAAAATGATAAAAATTGAGAATGCCACTCAGAAAGGATTTTAATATAAAAGTTATCCAAATGGTTACCAGTCTCATTTTCTGTATATTGACAAAGTGGCTAAAAATATCAAAGGTTATGAGTCTCACCAACAGAAGTTACAAATAAAAGCACTCCTTAATAACTGGAACCCATCTTCTTAAAATTTCAACTTTTTTTTCTCATTCCTTCTCTTCCTTTCACTCTCTTCTTTCCTGTCTTTTTAAAAGGGGGTCTTTCAAATTTCTTCTGTGTTCTTACTCTTAATTAATTTTATGCATTTGCTGATTTTCAGTTGTTACTGATATACTTGTTATGCCATTTTCTTCTGGAAATATGATTTGCCTTTTTTTTTTTTGAGACAGAGTCTCACTTTGTCACCCTCTGTAGAGTGCTCTGGTGTCATAGCTTGAAGCAACCTCAAATTCTTGGGCTCAGGCAATCCTCTTGCCTCAACCTATAGTGGGTAGGACTACAGGTGCCCACCACAACACCCAGCTAATTTTTAGAGACAGGGTCTCACTCTTGCTCACTCCTGAGTTCAAGCAATCCACCTGCCTTGGCCTCTAGAGTATTAGGATTACAGGTGCAAGCTTCTGCACCCAGCCTTGGAAATTTTATTATTTGACTCAGTTTATTATCCCTCCCTCTTCATAACTGTTTAGGTCACAGAAAAAGTACAGATATTGAAAGGAGCAAAGATCCTCAATTTGCCACTTAATCACTTCTCTTCTAGACTTAGAATTACTCCAATCTTAACTGCATCCCAAGTAATGCTTCTAATTAGAGCTTCATCTAGATTTTTAAGTGCAATACAGGAAAACAGAAATATGTTCCGTATTTACATTGTTACCTACAATTGTGGCCAGAATATTTGAAAATATCTGGCTGATATATGTACTTGACTCAGGTTAAAAAATACTCTGATTAAATACATAAAATATTCAAGGGAAAATGAATGAAGGGAAGTTTTCAATCCAAAATAAGGAGGCATATCTCTAATATGTAGATCACTGGAGGATGGACGTGCCCAAGTGAGGAAATGCCAGATCTTTCCTCATAACAGAAAGTGACAGTGTGCAAAAGCTTTTACTGATTTTCATCTGTTAAGTTCATTATTGCACATAATGGGCTTTCCAGGTAGATCAGCAGAGGGACCTAAAATTGCATAAATTTGGTCACCAAGTTGTAAATGTGCCAGAGTAGCTGTTTTTCAGGTACCTGAGTTGACCCAAAAGCTGAATGCTCACTTGTGCTGGTAAGTAATAAAATACTCATGGCTGGACTTCATTCTGGCCAGGTGCCAAACTAATTATCTATTACCTGATATCATCCTGGAGTTCTCTTTGCGTACTTCTGATGCAAGCAGGTAAAATATTTAATCCTTTCCCCAAATACATTCATCTGTAATCAGGCTAGATAAAAGGAAAAATGATAGTAATAACCTCAATTTTAAAGCAAATTACCAAGTAAATTCACTGACGTAAGTCTTAAGGCGTCGCTAGTGTCCACGTGGAACACGGATTCTGTCATTTCTGATGCTAGAAAGCAACCGTGGAGGGGAGAAAACAAAACAATAAGGTTAATGGATTGATTAATACGATTAGGGGCAAAAGAAGAAAACAGGTCTTAGGTTGTGTTCTACCTTTATTATAGAAAAAGTATGATTCATGATTTCCTAATTGGCATTGAAGGGAAGCAGGAAGAGATTTGAATCATGCAACTTATTATATTGCTTTTTTTCTCTCCTCATGCCTCTAGGTAGCTGTTTCTTGTTATATCATCCTGAATACTACTATGTTTTAACCATTGTAAAATCAAAGTTGAATGGTAAAAACTGGTATAACTAGAAATTATGAGATGGATAAGTATTTGTTACAAATATCAGTTATGCCAAAGGAAGAAATTCTAAAGAGATCTAAACAGGCCTGTTTATTCATTTGCTTATTGTATACTACTGAAAAAACAAGAGCACTATCTCTTTCTAAATTTAATGAATTTAGAGGGAAATGTGAGAACTGGACATACACTGTAAGTTACGTCATTAACCTTATAAAACTAGACGTCAATGGAGTATCTGTGGCCCTTAGATTAGACTGAATAATCCTGAACCATCCATCAATAAGATCTTTCTATTCCTGTGTCAGTCCCAGCTCCTTGTGGACTATATGAAGGGCCTGGACCCCAATGCATGATCACATCATCCCGAATTTAGCATCCTAGTTTATTTTACATACAACATATTTTATATTGCTTCTATTATGCAAATACTACTTGGTTGCTTACCCTTTAATTTATTTTTTAATCCCTTAAATAGGTATTGATTTAATCCTAAATGCCCAGCGACATTACACAATACTACATAAGTCCACTTGCAAGTAAGCCCTGAAATGACTCAGTTGAATCGCTTACTTAAATAATAAAAGCGCCAACCTCACAAAAGGACATCACTTAACTACGTGATGTCTAGGGATGGAAAATAAAATTTAAATTTGACTTCCCTTTGGTTTTGCAAGTTTGTGTCTTTTTCAAGACAGTTTTATCTTTACAAATTTTCTTTTAGAACGGCAGTAAGAAAAGAGTGCATATTATCTAAGAAAATAAGTAAATCCTAGTTAGCCACCTGTAAAATAAATGTAAAATATGTCATTTAACTTGAAAGTTAAATTTAATTTCATAAATATTTATGAGGCACCACGAGAGACACATGGTGTGGAGGTGACTGTAGAAGACAGCTTATGAGAACAAAGGGAGCAATGAAAAAGAAACAACAATTTCCAGGTCATGGAAGAAGCCCAAGTGCCCATCGATCCACGAATGGATCAATAAACTGTGGTATATGTACACCATGGAATACTATGCAGCCATAAAGAAAGATGGAGACTTTACCTCCTTCATGTTTACATGGATAGAGCTGAAAAATGTTCTTCTTAGCAAGGTATCATAAGAATGGAAGAAAAAGTATCCAATGTACACAGCCCTATTATGAAACTAATTTATAGCTCTCATATGAAAGCTATAACCTAATTATAGCCTAAGAATATTAGGGGGAGGGGAGAAGATGGGTGGAGTGAGGGTGATTGGAGGGATCACCTCTATGGTTTATATTACAAGAGTACAAGTGA
>CAUYQV010017775.1:0-26555 GCA_963574575.1 Galagoides demidoff
CTGTGGTCCCAGCTACTTGGGAGGCGGAGGCAGGAGACTTGCTTGAGCCCAGGAGTTGGAGGTTGCTATGAGCTGTGATGCCATGGCACTCTACCCAGGGGGATAGCTTGAGGCTCCGTCTCAAAAAAAAAAAAAAAATACTTATTATAAAGCAAGTAAAAAAAAGCAGGTTGAAATAAACCTGCATAGAAACAATATCTATGTTTATTCAGAAATAAACATAGGTAATGCCTATTATAGACAAAGAGATAATTCCTTTAAGATATGTAATGTGTTCCTACCATTAATTTGAAAAATGAGAGGAAAGTTGTCTTGCTGTACCATTTTCTCCCCCAACAGACTAGGTGAGACGCCTGACAACATCTGATGTCGGTAAGGTTATGTAGGAAAAGGTCTGGAGGTAAATTCCGTATCTAGCTAGCGGAAATGAACTTTGTTACAATTTATGTAGAAAATTACTTGTTAAAATGTACAAAATATTAAAATTTGGTAATTAAGTTTCTAAAATTTATCTTGCAAACACTTCAACACGTTTGCAAAAGGACCCAGGTTAAAAGTCATTCGTCACAGTATTATTCCTAACACCAAAAGTGTAGCCACAGCTTAATGCCCATAAATAGGGGTGTAGATATGTATTTTGTGGTGACAGAGTCATTATTCAGAGTCCCAAGTTGGAGCATTTGTTTTTGGTATGCTTGGAGTGCTTTCAAGGTTTCATTTCCAAAGGTGTCTCAAAATCCAAAAATTTTACCTAGGTAAATGGTGGCAGGTAAGTACAGAGAATAGAAAGTCTTAACAAATTCTGTTTTGGAGCAGTACGCTAATAGCATTTTCTTCTTGGATTTTGAAAGACTGACCACATTGCAGCAAGCTGTCAGAATTGACTGGTTATTTGGATATTAATCAATGAGACAATGTGTTTTAGTGAGTGAAGATAGGTCATTTATTTTTCAGATTGTCTGTATACTTCAATATACAGCAGAGTCTCCATAGTGACCACCTCCTGAAGTTGACCTAATTCTTATTCACAGACCAGGCGTGGACTACACATATGCCATGGAAACTCCTTACGTTGACCACTTTGGTATGTTGATCAGTTTGTTAGAATCCTTTGGGTGGTCAACTGATCGAGATTCTACTGTATATACATGTGGAAGGATAGACTAAAAAAAATTAATAATAGTGGCTATTTGTGCTAAAACAACATGTGGCTGACAGATGTGTAAGTTTTTATACTTTTAATCATGTCATATTGAAATATTAAGTAACCAATGTTAAGAGACTAGGTACATCAGATTGAAATTCTTTTCTTAGGCTGTGCTAGCCTGATAAATGATATTTCTTTAGATGAGCAGTTTGTTCATTAGAATACACAGCACATTTCATTAAAATGCAGAATTCAGGGGTTTCAGGATATGATTCCATGAGCAAACATACATTAAAAATCTGCACAGGATTATTTGATTTTTAATAATAATAATAAAAATAGAGTGCTTACATCCACAGTGAATCACTGGTGGGGGGCGGGGGGGGCAGACTGAAAGCAGGAGACTTTGAACAAAAGCACGTTAACTTCATAAGGAGAACCCGGTGAGCTCAGAGAAAAAAGATCTCATTCTCAGAGTCACTATGGCCCTTCAGTTTACAGATAGACTTTCTCTTGTCATCTCATTTGATCACGTGCAAAAGTGGAAGAGGAGATAGCAAATTCTGAAGGATTCAGAGTGCGAGAGAAATAATCAGCAAAGAACATAGAAGGGGGATTTCTGGGCTCATGTACAGCTCAGAAAATGCAAATTTAAAAATTAGAAAATTGCATGTATCTGTTATAAGTAATTTAGAAAATATGGACAGAGAAAAGAAATAACATTCCTAAACCCATTACCCATTAATACTAAGTAAAAGTAACATACATATCAGAACTATACATTTAAAAATTGTAATGTTATTTTTTTATTTAAAACTATATAACATTGGATACTTTTTCTGGAGCCCTAGACTATGGGGAAAAGGGAGGGGGAGAGGTGAGCGGGGAGGATGGGTGAAGAGAATGATATTGTGATCACGCCTATAATTTATCCTATTAGGGTACATGTGAATTTGTCTAAAGGTTGAATATAAATGTCTTAACACAACAATTATGAGAAAGACATGATGGCTATGTTAGCCAGTTGGATGAAAGTTTTCCAAACTGCATATGGAAGCAACACACTATATCCTATGATAGAATTAATGTACACAATTATGATCTAATAAAAAAAGAAAGAAAAAAATCTCTTTCTGAGAAACATGGCTTTCATTAATTTTTTTTTTTATGATATTTATCCATTTGACCAATTTTTCCGTATGGAGTCAATCTCCCTTTGTGCCCTTCCTCTGCTTGGATATCATTCTCACCCCACAGGGCTATTCCTCATCCTCACTGGCTGCTCCCTGCAGGACCCTCCCTGCCCTGCTGGGCTCTCACTGCCTCTGTCTGGACCTGCACCTCTCTAGCTCAAGTTCTGACCCCTTGTGTTGGGCCATCATGGATCAAAACTGTTCCTGGTGAAGATGTTTACCTTAGTCTTTCATACTCAATTACTTTCACTTCAGTAAGGAAAAAGAAAGTAGACGGAAGAGGGACAATCTTCTATGCACCTCAGTAAAATTTATCCTGTAGTCATTAGCTGTCTTAGATCCCTAGCTATATTTTATGTTGGTATTATGAATATTCTTTTTTTCCCAATTTTCTCTTTATTATTGGCACATAGGTAAATTTTTATTTACATGTTGAATGTTCAACTTGCAACCAATGAAATCCTTGAGCTCTTCTATATTGTCATTCCTCAACTGAAGGAATTGCTTTTATCTACCAATAGTGATCATTTTGCTTGCCCCTCACATTAATTTAATCTGATTTTTCCTAAAACATTAGTTTTCCTATCATTTTATACTTAGTGGAAGTTTTCTTCAACTGATTTCTTTTTATTGTACTTGAGAAACTATTGGCTTGGATTGTGTAATTAGCATTTGTAGCAAATAAGTCATTTAAATAAAATGGCTCTACAAATTAATTGCTTAGTATTAAATTTATGTTTGATTTAATGTATAAGTTTGTGATATTCAGAATAGTAAAATATTAAAAATATTTAAGAATCAGCCAAAATACTGCTTGATATTTAAGCTTAGATTTTTTTTTTCTAGACTGTGGAAGTAAGAAATGCATGATTTCACAGAGTCTAGAATCATCTTTAATTCAAGATTCTTATCTAGAAGGTAGGAATTATAAGGGTAGGGAATTATGAAATTAACATTTGATTCATAGTAGACAAGTTTTAGACATAATTGAATTACTCAAAATATTTTTCCCTCAAATTTTCTTTTTTTCTCCTTTCATCTTCTAAAAGCATCAAAAGTATAGCATAGCAAAGTGGATTCTAATGTTTATATTCTTGTTCCTGAAATAATACCTGAGTTCTTTGTACTAGTGGTTTTAAAATTTTAACGTGTTTATGAATTACCAGGATAGAGGGCCTAGAAAATTCCATCAAATACTTTAGGTGAGTGTAATTCATGGACCTTATTTAAGAAACATTGATTTAGAATGAGACAATGTTTACATAAATGTTTCAACTAGTGTACTTTTGTTTAAAGTGCAAAAAGTGAAGTATTTTTTCCAATGAGGACATCAGAATTAGAGGTGGAGTCAAGTGCATTGTGTGTAACCTACTTCCGGCATTATGCAGATTGAGATGTGCACCACCTCTTCTGGTTGAGGTTCACCAGCTCTTTAGGATCAAGAACTAAGTTTCTTGAATGGTCCTGTACTTTCTGAGGTTTTTATTGAAATAATACTATCCAAAATAGTCTAAATGGAATTGCAAAGCCATTCTATTTTATAGTTATTTTTCTAATTTCCAGTGTTTAAGAAGCCTTTCTCTAGTCAAGAATAAGTTCTGAATTATCTGTGAATAGCTACAAAATAATGGTTGTTGTTAGAAACTCCTACGTATAGCATATGTTTCCGAGAAAAGTTTTTGGTCCTTTGATCTAATGTAAAACTAAGAAAGTGGCTTCACCCAGTGGTTGAAAATACAAGTAGGTGTTCAGTTCTGTGTAACTAATGCTCTGCTGTCTCTGTTGGTCTTTTTACTTCTGAGGACTAGAGCTGTGAAGCTTGAGGCCACTCAGGTTCCAAATTTGTGACAAATCCCCCAGGGCTCACTGGAGTGGCAGTAAGTCCTCACAGTTGGATTTCCTTTCAATCACTGAAGTGTTAGAAACATAACAGCAAAGTCTCCCATGGAAAATAGCAATTCTGTTTCC
Organism: Galagoides demidoff; assembly: GCA_963574575.1. Lineage (NCBI taxonomy): Eukaryota > Metazoa > Chordata > Mammalia > Primates > Galagidae > Galagoides > Galagoides demidoff. The sequence goes on from CAUYQV010017775.1 coordinate 4,309, forward strand.
TGACGACCTGCCATAGTCATGACTTAGCTCTTTTGTTCCATCAGATTTTTTACTGATCAACTGTAATACTTTTTTCAGTATAGTGTGCAGCATGGTTTTCCCACGCGGATGCTGTCCTCTCACCGTGCTGAGTGCAGCCGCTGTTCCTCACGTTCTTTCTCCTCTATCCCTATCACCTGCCATGACAATTAATTTTATTTTTGAGATAGTTTTTACTCTTCACTTTCACTTTCAGTATATGATGCTCTTGTGCTCTTTTAATAGTGCAGATGCGTGTAAACATCTCCTATGTTCACTGATGCATTATTTTGTGATATTTTATTACCAGTTAAAAGAGTCAATTTTTAGCAGAAAATGTAGTAAAAGTCTCAGCCATGCATTTAGTCAAGGAGGAGGGGAAACACTGTTTTTAATGACAAAATGATATTGTGAGGAAACAAATAGTGGCTTTTGGACCAGACAGAACCACTGGTACCAAACTGACCCTCTGCTCTTTGTAACCACCCAAAGAAACAAACTGAATAACCAACAACAGCAAGAAAAAATCAAATCAAACAATACATCATCTGCCTTATTAGACCATGACTAAAATTCCTTATTCCCTTTTTAAATCAACTTATTGAATACTGAGTGAACCCAGTACTTGATGAGAAAAAAAGACAGAAAAAATTATTATTTAGCCTTTATTAAGAAAAGTAAGAAATCAGTTTTTTGGTTTTTTTTTTTTTTTGCAGTTTTTGGCTGGGGCTGGGTTTGAACCTGCCACATCTAGCATATGGGGCCCACACCCCACCCCTTTGAGCCACAGGCGCCACCCGTAAGAAATCAGTTTTAAGTGACCAGCATGAAAAGCAAAACAATTTTCCATTGTCATCATCCAAATGTATGAATAAGGAAACATCTAGAATATATTTCCCAATATTAAAATTATTTCAGAGGAGCTAGAAGCAAATGGCAGTCTGCTCCTCAGTACATGTTCTCTGTTTCCTCCTGTTAGTGGCTGCCATTCTTTGGCAAGTAATGCAAGGCATACATCTGAGTTCTGGGACCTGTTTTCATGACTATGACTTCCCACCACTCATGTCCTATCTTTTGTAATTTGGGAACCTTATAATATGGAAGCCAAATGCTGATGACTCTGGTTTTGGCCAAGAGAGTTAATTTCTAGGTGTGGCTTAACTCCATGTCCCATTAATCCTATAATATAGCTACAGGTTATTATCCATAAGCAGCACACACAGATTTATGCTTTTCTCTTCTCTGTCTCCTTCTGTGCCAGGGGAAGTCAGCCTTGACCTCTGTTGTCTCCATGTATCCACGTTCTCTTGGTAGCTGGCTTATTTCAGAAATCCTACAGATGCAAGTCAGTGGCAGAAGAACAGACAATGAGAGAGTTTGGGTTGTTTTCCCCATTCTTCCCTGCTGTAGGCATCATTCCTAGCAGTGACTCCATCCTTCCATGACCACAACCCTGGTTGGGTGGCCCTCTGTCCATGCCTCCAACTCCAACTGTGCCTTGGTAACACCTGTTTCCTTTGCCCTCAGGCCAGTAATAACGTCCTTCTGTTGCTATTCTTAGGGGCTACAACAGTTCTTCTTATTCTCCTTCACCCTGCTCAGATTTGTAAGTCATCCTTATTAAAACTTTTTGAGTGGCTGGGAGCAGTGGTTCACAGCTGTAATCCTGTTCACTCTGGGAGGCTGAGGCAGGTGGATTGCCTGACCTCTGGAGTTGGACACCAGCCTGATCAAAAGCAAGACCACATTTCTACTAAAAGCAGAAGAACTATCTGGTATCAGGGCCGGTGCCTGTAGTCCCAGCTACTCTGGAAGCTGAGGCAAGAGGATTGCCTGACCCCAAGAGTTTGATGTTGCTGTGAGCTATGATGACATGGCACTCAACCCCAGGGTAACTGAGTGAAAAAAAAAAAAAAAGAACAGTTTTGAACTGAATTCTGATCCCCACATGGCTGACACAGCCATGTGCTAGCAATAAGAAGCAACTATATAAAACATCTGACTATCAAAATTTTGTTTTTGGATATAGAAATAAGGAGAGAAACCAAAGAAAGATTGGGACTGTTTAGAAACCCAGGACATGACTTACTTAGAAAGTGTGAATTTCCATCCTTTAATTGCTCGCCTGTCACTGCCCACTATTCTATGGCACCTGCTTTTTTTTTTTTTTTTAAAGTGGAATTATTTGTAAGCGTCCTTCTTTTTTCACATAAAAAATAATTGGTTTTCATCGAATTAACTTTTTGCTTACATTTATGGATCACAGACAATGTGCATGGTAGTGTGCTCAGCACAGTCTTTGAGTTATCTGATCTGATCTTTATTACAGCTCCATAATGCTGATAATTTCAACCCCATTGTGTAAGACAGAAAGTAAAACTTGAAAAGTTTGAGCTTTCCTGGAAGCAGTTTTTAAAATTAAGTTTTTTAACATAAATAAATTTAGAACTAATAGATACTTCCCAGAAATTACTTCTTTTCAATACTTTGCCATATTTGCTTAATTTCTACCTTTTTTCAGATTAATATATGGGTACAATGATGAAGTTACATTGTTTGTGTTTGTTAGGTAAAATCCATGTTGTAGTTGAGCCCTTCACCCAGGATGTGCCATACACCCCTACGTTGCATTCATTAGGTGAGAGCTTACCACACCCTCTTCTCTCTTACCCTCCCCTTCCTTCCTTCCCCCTTGAATTTAATTGTGTTTTTCTTCTTATGTGGGTATGTAGTAGTTCATCTACTAATGTTATTGAGTACATTGGATGCTTGCTTTTTCATTCTTGTAATATTTTACTTAGGAGGATTTTATCCAAATCCATCCAGGTAAATACAAAAGATGTAAAGTCCATCTTTCTTTATGGCTGAATAGTATTCCATGGTATACATGTAACACAGTTTTTTAGTCCGTTTGTGAGTTCACTTGGGTTGTTTCTTCATCTTGGCAAATGTGACTTGAGTTGTAGTAAACATTCTAGTGCAAATATCCTTATGGTAAAATGATTTTTTTTCTTCTGAGTAGATACCTAGTAATGGGATTGCAGGAACAAGTGGAAGTTCTATTTTTATCTCTTTGAGGATTCTCCATACTTCTTTCTAACAGTGCTCTACTAGTTTGTAATCCCCCTAACAGTGTGAAAGTGTTCTCTCCACGCCGACATCAGCATCTGTAGCTTTGGGACCTTGTGATGTGGGCTGTTCTCACTGGGGTTAGGTGACAGGGTGGTTTTGATTTGCATTTCTCTGATGGTTAGGGACAATCAGCATTTTTTCATATGTTTGTTGATCATTCGTCTGTCTTCTTTGGAGAAAATTCTGTTCATATCTATTGCTCAGTGACAAATAGTATTGTTTGCTCTTTTTTGTTGATTAATTTGAGTTCTCTGTAGATTCTAGTTATCAACCTTTTGTCAGATTCATAACATGCAAATATCTTTTCCTATTCTGAAGATTTTCCATTTTAGTTGTCGTACCCTTAGCTGCACAGAAGCTTTTTAGCTTGATCATGTCCCATTTATTTATTTTTGGTGTTCTGCAATGCCAATGAGGTCTTCTTCATAAAATCTTTTCCCAGGCTGATGTCATCAAGAGCTATTCCCACACTTTCTTCTAGAGATTTTATTGTTTCCTGTCTTAGGTTTAAAATATTTTATCCAAAGTGAGTCAATTTTTGTAAGTGGTGAGAAGTTCTGGTCTAGTTTTAGTCTTTCACCTGTGGTTATCCAGTTCTCTGAGCACCATTTGTTGAATACACATTCTTTTCCCCACTGTATGCTTTTGTTTGGTTTATCCAAGATCAGATGGCAATATGTGGCTGCATTCATCTCTAGGCTCTCAATTGTCTTCCATAGATCTGTGTCTCTATTTTTGTGCCAATACAAGGCTGTTTTGACCACTATAGACTTGCAGTATAACCTGAAGTCTGGTAACATGATGCTTCCAGATTTGTTTTTATTTCTTAGAATTGCATTGGCAATCCAGGCATTTTTCTGGTTGCATATGAAATGAATAACTATGTTTTCAAAGTTCAAAGCATTACATTGGTGTTTTAACGGGACTACATTAAACATGTAGATCACTTTGGGTAGTATGGACATTTCAACAATGTCGATTCTTCCCAGCTGTGAGCATGGTGTGTTCTTCCATTTGTTCACATCTGCTGTTTCTTTTCTCAGGGTTGCATATTCTCTTGGTAGAGATCCTTCACTTCCTTTGTTAGGTATATTCCCAGGTATTTCATTTTCTTTGAAGCTATTATGTAGGTTTTGTGTCTTTTTAAATTCTAATTTTTTTCTTGTTTGGGGTTCTTTGAGGGTACAAAGGGTTACACTGATCCCACTTGTCAGTAAAGTCCCTCTTATAATTGTGTCGTGCCCAGAGAGGTCCGCCTTTCTTTGATTTGATTCTCAGCTTGACTGTTGTTGGCATGTATGTTTCAGGCTACTGATTTGTGGACATTGATTTTATACCCAGAGATATTACTGTATTTCCTGATGATTTCCAGGAGTTTTGTGGTTGAGTCTCTGTGGTTTTCTGTTAATAGATCATATGATCAGCAAAGAGCGAGAGTTTGACCTCCTCTGCCCCCTTCTGGATGCACTTTATAGCCTTCTGTTACCTGATTATATTGGCTAGAACTTCCAGCACTATGTTGAACAGTAGTGGTGATAGTGGACAACCTTATCTATTCCAGTTCTAGGTGGGAAAGCTTTCAGTTTTACATCATTCAGTATGATGTTAGCTGTGGGTTTGTTATAGAAGGCTTCTATTAGTTTAAGAAATGTCTCGTCCATACCTGTTTTCTTAAATATTCTTACCAGAAAAGAATGCTAAATTTGTCAGATGCTTTTTCTCTGTTTATTGAGTCTATTGGATCCTATGGTCTTTGCTTTTGTTTGTTTGATGAATTACATGTATGGACTTGTGCATCTTGAACCAGCCTGTCAGCTGCCTTCTTGATTAGCACAGGCAGCTTTGCAGCCCATATCAGTTTGTCTGTGATGGCTTAACTGCTGCTCTCATCTGCACCCCTACACAGAGGACCCTGTCACCCATGTGAACAGAGACTTCCTAAGATGAAATGAAGGAAAATGAGGCTTCTCCAGGAACTCAGTGAAAGACGACTGTGCGGCTGCACGGAGGCATGGCCATTAGCTCCTGCCCCCGTGGGCAGGACATTGCTTCCACTCCCAGCTGTCTCCCTTCTTCTACTCCGATGTGAGTCTTCATTTAGTGTCATGGCCTGTCCTACCTCAGACAACAGGCATGCCAGGGACCTGCGGGATTCCACCATCGTCATCCCCTTCATCATTCTTCCTGCCACTGTCACCTGTGGCTTTGCTGCTGTCTTTGTTTTCACCACTGGCTATCCCTACCCACACACATGCTCACACACACACATGCTTACACACACTCACACACACTGTCACACACTTACACACATGCTCACACATATGCTGTCACACATACTGTCACACACACACACGCTCACACACACATATGCTGCCACACTCACACACATGCTTACACACATGCTGTCACACACACCGTCACATACTTACACACACACACTTACACACATATTGTCACATACTCACACACATGCTCACACACACTGTCACACACTCACACACACATGCTCACACATATGCTGTCACACACACTGTCACACATTCACACACATGCTTACACACATGCTGTCACACACTCACACACATGCTCACACACACATATGCTGTCACACACACTCTTGCACACATGCTTACAAAAGTATGTGCTGTTTCTTACTCTGTCATCTGTGCCCTCCAGAACCTGCCTTCCCTAACAGTCACCCTTTAATCACTGCTACCCTCCCTTCTCCCATCAAGTCTGTATTTTCTGCCAACTAACAAGTTAACAGTGTTTCTTTCTTCATTTAAGCCTTTAAACAGAGCTCCAAATTACTAAGTTCCCAAAGATAATGAAGTTTGTTGTTTTGGATTTTGTTTTAAACCCGGCAGATTTAATGTAACTGTAGGTGATTCCTGAAGGACTCATTCTTTGGGGGTTTATAGTGATAGCAGGCACATATGAACATATTTTCTCTTAAGAAAATAGGAATAAGTCTTTGATCATTTGGTTATTTTGAAACAAATTTCATTTTAATGGTGTTTTTCCTTCTTTTGCCTGGTATTTCCAAATCAAAGTCCTTTTCAATTGACAATGGAGAAAGTCTTATATCCTGGATGCACACATATTTTTTTGCAGTGAAATTTCTATAGCAGAAATCTGATCTCCTGGTTAAGATACAAATAAAGATTAAATACAGTGAAAAAATTGAGTCATATTAACTTTCTTATGAAAACTATATTTGGGAAAAATGACAACAATAAATGAAAGAACCAAATGAAAAGAGATTGTCCAACTTTCTGCAGAAATTTCCCTTGAATTTTGAGCTCTGTCAGTGAGGCTGGATCACAGGGCTGGTGTGCATTCTTTCCTAAGCAGAGTGCAGAATAGTGCTCTTATTACACAAATTAACTTTATTCTGATCTTGATATCTGTCATGAAGAAATCTTTTTACTTACATTGTATACTTCTATTTTCAAAGTTTAGGGCTGAAATTATTAAGAGAGTGATAGAAAAACTGTAGGAGATTTAGAGAGCATTAAAAATGACTCAAGTTTAAAAATGAGCCTTCTGAAGAAAGCTTAAAGGCATTAGAATTATTCAGTAGTGAGAAGAGACGAAGATACAGCGGCCGTCAGGGGTTTAGTGGGCACTGGATGTTCCTTTTTCTTCCTTGAATGTAAGAAGAGAGAACTGTGGTTTATGTTTGTGAGAAAAGTAAAAAACAGCTTCTATATGGACATTTTTAGAATTCTCTTTTCTGAAGTTCCTAAGAATTAAACGTATCTGGAAAGTTTTCAGTATTTTCCTGATTCTATTCGGGGGAAACACAATTTATCAGAGATATGCACGTTTCTATGACTTTTATGGTCAAAGATGCTTGGGAAATGCTGTGTGGTAAATTCTCCTTGTGGATATTAGCAATCTGAATTAGCATATTGAACACTCGGAAAAAACTGGAAAGACAGGAACTTGTTGAAGTCTGTTTAATGTTAAGGCAACAAAGTTTATGTGCACAGGGGAAGAATTCCTACTCCATCCTCCCCAGCACACACCACATTCTTTAGTTTTCTCTTAACACCTGTTCAGGAAGCACTGATTTAAAACCTGGAGAATAATTTCCAATCCTGTTGGGGCTTATTATTGAGTTTTAATGTTGGATTAAGAAATGATTGTAAATTTCTGAAATTTAATGCAAAAGTTAGTAATGGGGGTTACATAAGAAATATGAAGGAAACTTTTATACCGAGGAATTACTTGGAGGTCAAGAAAGTGCTAAAGCTTTTATTCCCATGAAATATGTATGTAAAGTATATACATTCATAAAATGTATTTAATGTATACACAACCATAAAAATAATTTGTTGCTAAAATACTGATGATCATCTGAACCTTCAGTGAGTCTTAATCTTTTTGCTGGAGTCTTGCCTCAGTAGTGATGGATGCTGACTGATCAGGGTACTGGTTGCAGAAGGCTGGGGTGCCTGTGGTAGTTTCTTCAGTTAGGACAATAATGAAGTTTGTTGCATCGATTGGTTCTTCCTGTCAGGAAAGATATCTCCATAGTAGAGGAAACCAGTGTCTAATTTCCATCTGATCTTCGATAAACCAAACAAAAGGGGAATATACTGGGAAAAATAATTCTTACACAACAAATGGAATACATGTTATCACCACAAACAAAAATTGAATCAAGATGGATAAAAGATTTACATCTAAGATGTGAAATGATAAAAATGTTAGAAGAGAGCATGGGGAAAACTCTGGATGAAGTTGGACTAGGGAAAGATTTTATGACAAAGACATCAGCAACCATCACAACAACAACAAAAATAAACAAATGGAATTTAATTAAGCTGCAAAGCTTCTGCACAGCTAAGTAAAGCAAAATGACAACTTTCAGAATGGGAAAAGATATTTACAGGATATCAGTCTGACAAAGAGTTGATAACCAGAATATACAGAGAACTCAAATTAACAAAAAAGAGTAAACAATCCCATCTACCTCTGGGTAAGAAATATGAACAGAACTTTCTCTGAGGAAGACAGATGAATGGCTAACAAACGTTTGAAAAAATACTTATCGTTCCTAATTCTCAGAGAAATGAAAATCAAAACCACCTAGAGATATCACCTAACCCCAGTGAGAATGGCCCACATCACAAAGCCTCAAAGCTGCAGATGGTGGTGTGGATTGGAGAGAAGGAAACACTTTTGCACTGTTGGTGGGACTGCAAACTACTACAACCCTTTTGGAAGGAAGTATGGAGAATCGGCAAAGAACTCAAACTAGACCTCCCATTTGATTCTGCAATCCCACTCTTACTTTTCAATAAGGACATTTGCATATTCTTCTCAGTAAAGCATCACAAGAACAAAGGAGCAAGAATCCAATGTACTCAATTACAACATGAAGCCAGTAGATAATCTAATACACGCCCACATAAGAGAAAAACTCAATTCAAGGTGGGGGGCAGGGGAATGAGGGAGCAGGGAGAGGGAAGAAAGGGGGATGGGTGTGCTCCCTCTTAATGGTCACAATTAATGTTATTAATTGTGTTAGGGTGTGTGGCACACCTCTTGGGGACAGGACACGATCATAAGATGGCCTCTACCTGACAAATGCAAACATTATAATCTAATTCTTTGAACCCTCAAATTAACCTGAAAAAATTAAAAATAAAATAAAATAAAATTTTAAAAAAGATTCCCTGTAGTATGTAATGATGTTTGATAGTGTTTTATTCACAGTAAAGCTTGCTGTAAACAGATGGCCTTGTGGTTCCATTTCTAGAGCACAAATGATGCTGATTTACTATAATTCCTAATGGTCTTATAACTTTGGCTGGGGTAAATGAGTATTAGTTTCAACTTCAAGTTACCAGTGCTTAGCAAGAGAGTCAACCTACTTTTTGAAGATTTGAAGCCAGACCTTAAATTCTCCTCTCTAGCTATTTATCTAGAAAAAGCAGAAGGCTGTTTGGTCTGCTGTGTGTTGCAGGTGCAGTCATCGGTGATGTCAGCTAGGTCTTCCAGGGAACTTCCACAGCTTCCATATCAAAACTCGCTGACTCACCTTGCACTGTTGTCATAGAGATGGCATCACTGCTTCAACCTCCTGAGCCAGCCTCTGCTAGCTACTCGCTTCCCTCCCTACCTCTTTCAGCTCTCATAGAATAGGCAGAGTTAAGGTTTTCTGTAACTTAGGCTTTGGCTTCTAGGAATGTTGTGGGAGGTTCCATCTTCTCTCCAGACCACTCACACTTTCTCTATGTCAGCAGTCAATCTGTTCACTCTCTCAGCAATTGTGTGTTCACTGGAGTACTTTTAATTCCCTTCAAGAAATTTTTGTTTTGTGTTCACAACTTGGGTAACTGTTTGGTACAAGAAGCCTAGCTCTCAGCCTGTCTTGGCTTTTGACACATCTTCTTCACTACACTCAATCTTTTCTAGATTTTCATTGAAAGCAAGAGACATGTAACTCTCCTTTCTCTTGGACACACAGAAACCATTGTAGGGTTACTATTGGAAATACTGAAAACTTTCAAATATGAAAATTACTACATGAAGTGAGCATATGCTGTTGGAAATATTGTGCTGATAGACTTTCTTGGTGAGGGGTTGTCATGGACTTTCCATTTGTTAAAACAAAATATGTGTTGACATAAGTCAAAAGGCGCTATTGAGTGAGGTGTGCCTGTGTGCAAAGTGGGTCTTAAATCTGTGAAACCAACAGGTTGTGAGTTAGATGCCCAGATGCCTTTCATGTTAATCTAAATTTAGTATTTTTATTTATTTATTTATTTTTATTGTTTGGGATTCATTGAGGGTACAAAGACTTAGGTTACACTCATTGCATTTGTTAGATAAAGTCCCTTTTGTGATTATGTCCCACCCCCAAGAGATGTGCCATACACCATGACCCTCATCCCCCTCCCTCCTCCTTGACCCCTCATTCTGCTTCTCCACCCCTTGCATTAGCTCATCTATTGCCTTGATATTAGAATTGAGTACATTGGATACTTGCTTTTCCATTTTTGTGATACTTCACTAACAAGAATGTATTAACCTCCATCCAGGTTAATACAAAAGATGTAACATCTCCATCTTTTTTAAGGGCTGAATAGTATTTTATAGTATACATTTACCACAGCTTGTTAATCCATTCCTGAGTGGTGGGCATTTAGGCTGTTTCCACATTTTGACAATTGTAAATTGAGCTGTGGTAAACAGTCTAGTGCAAATGTCCTTACGATAAAAGGATTATTTTTCTTTTGTGTAGATGCCCAGTATTGGGATTGCAGGATCAAATGGGAGGTCTGGTTTGATAACTTGAGGATTCTCCATACTTCCTTCCAAAATGACTGTATTAGTTTGCAGTCCCACTAGCAGTGTCAGTGTTCCCTTATCTCCACATCCACACCAGCATCTGCAGCTTTGAGACTTTATGATGTGGACTATTCTCATTAGGGTTAGGTGACATTTTAGGGTGGTTTTGATTTGCATTTCTCTGACAATCAGGAATGATGAGCATTTTTTCAAATGTTTGTTAATCATTTGTCTGTCTTCATCAGAGAACGTTTTGTATCTCTTGCCCAGAGGTAGATGGGATTGTTACGTCTTTTTTTATTGATTAATTTGAGTTCTATGTAGATTCTAGTTATCAACTCTTTGTCAGATTGCTACCCTGCAAATATCTTTTCCCATTCTGAAAGTTGTCTTTTTGCTTTACTTGTTGTGCCCTTTGCTGTTCAGCTTTTCAGCTTACTTAAGTCCCATTTGTTTACTTTTCTTGTTGTTGTGATGGCTGCTGAAGTCTTTGTCATAAAATCTTTCCACAGTCCAACATCATCCAGAGTTTCCCCCACACTTTTTTTTTTAAGATTTTTATTATTTCATGTCATAGATTTAAGTCTCTTATCCATGTTGAATCAATTTTTGAAAGGGTGTAGGTTGAGTTTCAGGCTTTTACATGTGATTATCCAGTTTTCCCAGAACCATTTTTTCAATAGGGACCCTTTCCCCTAGTGTTTGCTTTTGTTTGGTTTATCAAAGATTGGATGGCAAGTAGAGACTGGTTTCATCTTTTGGTTTACATTCTGTTCCATATGTCTATGTCTCTATTTTTGTGCTAATGCCATGCTGTTTTGATTACTGTGGACTTGTAATATAGTCTGAAGTCTGGTAGGGTGATGCTGGCTTTGTTTTTATTACTACAAATAGCCTTAGCTATACAGGGTTTCTCTGGAACCAAGTTTAGTATTTTGAAATAACCCTCCAGAAATCTTTATTGTAGGAAGTCAGGTGCATGTTAGTCCTTTTAACTTCAAAACTAAGACACTTACACTTCAGTTATGTAAAAATATGTATAAACAGCAATTAACTTAAATTTGGAGAGATTAAAGCATCCTTGCAGGTTGGAAAAATGCCAACAAGTTTTGGGAGCTTCATTCTCCTACCCAGTTTCCATTGTGGAAGATTTACATTGAATGTGTTGCCTATTTGTTCTTGATTTTAAAAGCAGCTAAGTACTGAAAAACTTAATGTTTTAAAAAACTAGGTGGGATTTTGTACATATGAAGAATATTGAGTTTTTAGAGTTTTATTTAAAATATATTTAATGTTTTTTTTTCATTTAAAATTACTAGTAATATTTCAAATTTTTGTAATTGTTTTTGTTATAGTTAACTTGGTTCAGTTTCTCCTTTTAATAAAATGTATCACATTTTCTTGTCTTCAATCAAAAATAATGTGTAACATTTAACATAATATTCTCCAGTGTAAGAGAGATTCTTACACACTAATTTTTGTAACTTTAACATATAAATGACTGTATAAGAATGTGTTATTGAAGATTTAAGTTTATCTCTGATTTTCTAGTATATGTTCAGTAATTATTAACACTTAACATTAGGTTAGAAATCGTCACAAAATAGTACTTTCAAGACTATATTAAAACAAATTAATTTTATGGAAGTATTTGATTATTCTGTTCGTCAAAGGTTTGCAAGATTTCATGAGAAACATTATAGAAGACAATATAACCTAGGGTTCCTGAATTTAAGAATATTAACAACTTGTGTGCTATTAGTGGCAATTATAAAACTTAAAAAATTTATACTTCTACCTAATTAATTTTGATGTGACTTCATCAAACAACTGAGATATACACACACATTTTGTATATATGTGTATGTATGTATGTGTGTGTGTGTGTATCTTCTTAAGTAAGCCTGAGCAACCTTCAGTATTAACTAAATATAACTCTATCTAGCCAGTTTGGAGGAAATGACAGAGTAGTTTAAAGACAGTTGGTATCTATAATAAAACATTGTACCAGTCTTTCCAGGAGAGGCAATTGGCCATATATTTTAAAGTAGAAACACAAGAATTTAATTGAATGCCAAATTTTATTTTTTCCTTTGATGACATAACATAGTCATAAAAGGACAAACTGAAGCTCTTGGTGATTAAAACTCTTTTTGAAACTGTACTTTATTCTCAATTCTGTTTCACATAATTTCACCAATTCTGATTTCTGTTGCCTTGAGATATTTCTATTTTTTTTTCTGTTTTTGAAAGCACTTAATGAGATACGAAAGGAGAAAATAATGTATATTGTGTTTGTAGTATCAATAAAAATAACCCTAGAAGATCTTTTAAATTTATTTTAAGATTTGGAATTTGGATATTTTACTTTCAATTTTCAGCAAGGCTTACTTTGGTAAATTTTTGCTGCTTTAGTAGGAAAAATGTAAAGATTACTATTATGTTAGAATTATTTTATTTTCTCAGTAGAAGGGCTGTGATACAAGTTAAACCCATAACCATTAAATATTAGAAATTATAATGCTATAAGGAATGAAAAGGATCATATTCTTCTTGGCAGTACAGTTTGAAGTAAATAATTTACACTTGCTCATATTCATTGACAACATGGAGTTCTATGAATGACTCTTTTAACTGAGCAGCAAATATGCTTTCTTGTATGATAAGCTGTATAAGATTATATTGACACTTGTTATTAATTTGCTTATAATTTTTGCTCCATTTTATGTTTGGTGACATCTACATATAATTTTAAAATAAAAAATATGCAAAATACAGTTCTAAAAATATCACACATACTGGCACTTTTCTAAAATCTTGGCAAGATCGCTAGATTATAGAAATTTAGAATGGTGATCTTGTTCAGAAAACTCAGATGTAAACTTTTTTCAGAAAGTTCAATGTTTGCTTTTCCAAGGTTACTGTAAAATCTGTTTCATACTTGACATTATATCATATGCCTAGAGAAGGTGAGTGACAGCTTTCTGCGGCTACCTGACTGTGTAACAGAAGGTGGGCAGGAGATACGCTCATCCCGATGGACAGGCTCTAATGCCTATAAAACAGGAGTTAAAGCTTGAGCTTCTGCTTGAATTAAATGAGTCACCTGATTTCATCTCATGCAGAGCCAGCATGCATTTGCCACCTTACTCCTGTTCTCTGCTCTCTCAGTCTTGATAAGGGAACTTTTCCATAGTTGATTTGTTTTAGAAATTGCAACTGTTAAGTATAAAGATGTGGACTTTGGTCTTTCAAAACTACATGTTTTGGATTCATGTTATTTTGTAGAAGTAAAATTAAAAGCCAAGCAGTATACATATTCTGTGTATTCTCTTTAATTTGGTTCCTCAAAGAAAATGGGCAATTTTCAAAAAAGCTAAAGATTGAAAATGCCCTTTCCACATTAGTTTATTTTTTATACACACTGGTCTCAAAGGCTGTGTAATTACAACCAGAATCTGCAGGGTCATATTGAGATCATTGATTTATGTTTTATATACATATAAGTATGTATTATATTTTATAGTAGTTTAACATTATAGAAAACTTTTTCTTTGGTGATTTGTTTTGATGCTTGAGAAATGCCACATGCAAGGAATTATATATATTTATAGAAAAACTTACTTGTGTGAAGACCTGTTGCAGTTTCTTTGTTTTATTTGGTATCATGGAACAGAATGGACTGTTCCATGTGTATAACATTAGTATGTTAATTACTTAATCCTTAGGCTCAAAACAACTCTTCATACATAGTTCAAATTATAGAAGCAAACCTGAGACTTAGAGCAATTAAGTAATTCCCCATGAGGTGATCACACAGCTGGTAACTGGCTGAACTGGTTCCAGGGCCTGAATTTGTCCCCTTTCCATACAGTGACTCAGTTGGTACCCACTGCACTAATACACCTGTGGTGCTAGAGCCTGCTGAGGTCTGCCAGAAAGTTTTGTTTCACATTTAATGTCCCCAGATTGCTGAAAACACCCTGTCTTTGTACATAGCAGCAGCCTTGATTTGCATCAGAAAGATAACTAGACTCTACAGAGAACTCAAATTAAAAAAGAAAAGTGCAAACAACCCCCTCTGTAAGTGGGCAAGAGAACAGAAGCTTCTCTGAGGATGACAGATGAATGGCCAATAAACACATGAACAAATGCTCATCGTCTTTAATCATCAGAGAAATGCAAATCAAAACCACTCTAAGGTATCATATCACCTGACCCCAGGAAATTTAGTCCACATCACAAAGTCCCAAAACCCCAGATGCTGGCATGGATGTGGAAAGAAGGGAACACTTCTACACTGCTGGTGGAATTGCAAACTAATACAGCCTTTGAGAATCCTCAAAGATCTAAAAGTAGACTTTCCATTTGACCCTGCAATCCCATTACTAGGTAGAAGAATTACACCCAGAAGAATGAAAATCATTTTACCACAAAGACATTTGCATGTTTGCATGTTTATTGTGGCTCAATTCATAATTGCCAAGTTGTGGAAGTAATCTAAGTGCCCATCAACCCATGAGTGGATTGACAAACTGTGGTGTGTGTATACCATGGGATAGTATTCAGTCATTAAAAATATGGAGACTTTACATCTTTTACATTTACCTGGATGGAGTTGAAATACATTTTTCTTAGTAAAGTATCACAAGAATGGAAAAATAAATATCCAATGTACTTCATACTAATATGAAACCAATATATAAATAGTTACATGTTAATAAGAATAATAAGACACTAGTGTAGTCCAGTTTGAGGATAGAGGGTAGCAGAAGAGGTGAGGGGGAAGACTTTAAAGGGGGTTTAAACAAATAAATTATAAAATGCTCCCCCCAAAGAGAAAACGCTGGAAAGCAGGGAAGTTTGGGCATTCTTTAAATCCACACTGACCAAGCATAGATGAGCCCTTAGCAGAACCTGTCAACTTTACTGGTCTCTAACCCCTTTGTTTGTCCAATGGGTATTTCGAGGCTTCTCTACCTTTAGCAGACATTTGATCTGTCCATTCTTCCCCTCACTGTGAGCAGATGACCTCCCATTTTCCTTTAGAGAGAAAATAAAAACTATCAGTTATAAATTCTGTTTTCCTGCTAGCAGTCACATTCACATTTTCTTATTGCTATATTAAAATGTAAGTCATATTATAATTGCCTAAGCCCAGGTGCTGGAGGTTGCTGTGAGCTGTGACACCACAGCTCTCTATCAAGGGTGACGAAGTGAGACTCTGTCTCTAAAAAATAAAATAAAATAAAAATAAATAAATAAATAAAAATGTAAGTCATATTTTGTTGAATGCTTGCAACATGGAGACTTTATTTTAGGAACTGTTGCAGGAAGAGGAGGCCTAGGGAAGGAGCTCCCAAACACCGTGTGAAAGAGGAAGGGCTTTACTCCAGCCTTGAGAACCTCTGTTCTCTTAGACCTCACTTTTTCTGGACATCCTCTCTCACAGCTGTGAGGGACTCCAAACTGGTGTCCTATGCTGGGGGTCAGAGGTCCAGTTGCTCCACCCAGGTTGACCTGGTTTGATTCCTGGGGGAATGACCCAGGCTTGAATGAAGTGAAAGTGTAGAAACCGAAAGTAAAACTGGAGCTGCACAGGCAGCTGAACAGAAACCAGAAGCACAGGCTTTAATGTAGCAAGGAGAAATTTTATTTAAGAATAAAGAAAAATCTTAGAGCACTTCCAAAGAGTGTTGGAAGTGGGTCCTCACAAGTGAGAAGAGAGAGATGTGAAGGCTGTGTGAAGGTATAAGTATCCTCTTTCTCTGTTTGAAATAGTTTATGACTCTCTTCTTGGTCTCTCTGCACCTTGGGGCACCTTTGTCCTTTGCTATTGGTCCTGGCTTTACTAGATTATCTCATCGCCACATTCTTTCCCCTTTTGTGGTGAGAACTGGGAATTGCCCAGTGTGGATCGCAGTCTTCCCCCGTGTTCCTGTGGGCGTGCAGACCTCCCCTCGGCAGGCCAGGCCTACCTTCCATCCCCCATGAAGCCCCTTTCTCTGTCCCTTCTCATCATGGACCTACCACTCTGCAGTAGAAATAAAATATAAACTCATAGGTATTGTATTAGTCAAGGTTATTCAGGAAAACAGAACCAATAGATAGATAGGTGATAGAGAGATGGATGATATGCTGGGAACAAGGAGGCTGTAGCAGTTCTAAGGATAATGCCTTCACATACGACATGTTTATTTTTAACTATTTAACTTTCCATTAAGGAAGACATATCTTCCAAGGAGACACTAGCAGATGTCACTAAAACCCTACTGGCCAGCACTGGAACACGTGCTGCACCCAGTCTCTAGCTGCAGGGAGGCTAATAGCCAAGGATCTAGCTTCTGTAGTGGGACTGATGGGAGACATGCTCTGCCACCAAGAAGGAAGAGGACATTTTACTCTCAGGGCTCAGCTATGGTCCATCTCCATCACCACGCTGACCTTCAAGGTCTTACAGCAGCATCTGTACTATTCATTACTTTATTCTTAGACTCAGCTCATTGCTCAGCTCAGTTGGCTAAAATATATTGTGCATGAAAAAATTCAATATTTACTGTTATTTAGCAACACTGACTATTCTAATTTTGTTTCCACTTTGCGTATTTGTGTGCATGCACACACGCATGTGAATTTCCTAGTAAGCAGACCGAAAGACTGACTGACAACTCTCTTTTAACAAATGCACAGACTAATCAGAGACCACACGTGCTGATTTTCTGGTTATCGAGTTTGTTACAGTAAGCAGATACTGGCTTCTAGATCAGTGAGATATTTTATTTCTTGTTGAAAACAAAACCATGGGATATCATGGCACACTTTTCTGTGTTCACATTTTTTTTTAACAATATCTGAAATAATCTGAAGGAAATTAATTTCTAGTTACACTTAAATAAGCAAAATAAAACTATTACTGTAAATAATTTTATGTTATGATTCATACACAGACCTATTTCAAGAGAATCTTTATAATAGCTTTGAGTGAGAGGCAAGTCCTTAATAATTAGCAGTTAAATATTGTAATAGCACTCTTTCTGTGTATCAAGTACATGTTTTTATTTTTGTAAAAAGAAATTATAATCAGGAATCTTATTTATAAAGCTGTTATCAAAAATTATTAGAAATTTTGAGGCTTTATTTAAAACAAAGCAATTTGAGAAGCAATTATTTTTCTAACATAGAGATGAAAGTTGCAATTAGAATTATTTTTGCTATGAGAATTGTAGATACATACTCTAAATAATAATTTTTTAAATAAATATTAATTAACATATTAATTAACACCTATTTGGAGAGCTGCTAATGTAGGCCAGGCACTGTGGTAATAAGTGTTGATTGCAAATTTCTGAGTTTAGTATGTATTTTTGTAAACCATGTAGAAATTTTTATGTGCTGTAATTACCTTTTGGAATTACAATAGTGTATTATATGTATTTCTAGTTATTTATGAAAAACTCTTCAAATGGCTTGACCAAGAGAAAGAAAGAAAGAATATTAAATTAAAAGAGGCAGCACCCTCCATAACTAACACCATCAACATAGCCTTCCAGAAAACTGCAGGCCATCAGGAAGCTTGTAGTTTATTTAAGGAGAGAATATAGGTGTGTGTGTGTGTGTGTGCGTGCGTGTGTAAAACTGAAATGGTGAAAAGAAATTATATTCTTTTGTGTTTATTTCAAAATTTGGCCTGCCCTTCTCCTATAATAGACCAATCAGCTGAGATTGGACTATTAAAATGGTGGATGTTACAATCTGAATACTACCTCAGAGCTCAAGAACTTAGGGATGTTCTTTTTTGAAAAAATCCTATTTGGGGGTCGAATAGGGACAGAAGCACCAGTCAATGGGATTAGCAACTGACTGACTGGATTCTGTGTAATTGTACTATTGGCTAAAAGTTAGATGTGGTGTATATTCCAGAATCTTAATTTTCTTGGTCCAGAGAAAAGTTGGATATACAAAAGGTAATAAATTTTAAGTTGGCTATAACTCATTTTTTTGGTGTCTACATGGCTAAAAAAGAAAGGTTTTCTGGGATAACCATGGAGTATTGACACTGGACCTGCCTTCCAGCTTCAGTTGACTCGGATATGCTCCCAGAGGGGAGAGTGTCTGAGAAATTCTCTCTTTCCAGAACTAAAGCACAGTTCCACTGTGGAATAGCTGTGTAGGAATGGATTTGACAGAAACTTAGGACAGTTCTTTAGAAATATCTGTACATTATCCCACATAAGAATAAATCAGAGACAAAGACGGGAATATGGAGGAATAGAAGTTTGCTCTAGAAATTATTGAGCACCAGGGGGTCCATTATAAGAAATCAAATACATCTCCCAGTCAGCTATATGCAATTAACACCTGTATGGACCTTGGTGTGAGGAAATCAATCAAACAGATTGAACTGTTTGTGCATGGCTGAAACCCTTGATTCCGAATTTAAAAAGATGACGAAATACCAAACTCTGTTAGAGCTTTTATTGAGCACCAAGGGAGTTTTGCATTCTAGCCAACAACATGGTTATCTGAACCTCTTGGAAAATACAGGCTCCAGAGTGCACCAATTCTCTCCATATAATTTTGCATGTGCTATATCATTTAATCTTAAATAGGGATGATTCTATTATCAGGACCATTATATAGAGGTGAAAACTGAAGCTTAGAAAGGTCATTAACTTACTTAATTTCACTCAGTGTGAGCGTTACCCTGATCCCAGACCCTTTCGCCAGGGTCTGTGCCCTGTATGTGGCAGGCCTTCAAATCAGAGGTGACGATTAGAACAACAATAACTCTCACGTCAACATCTATGCCATTGTTTTAATTTTCAGTTTGGGTTTGGCATTGTCCCTTAAATACTTGTGGTTTAGTAAATAAATATTGTTGAATCATCCTGGGCACTCACACAAGAAACTAGAAAGATTATTTTCTGATGCAATGTTTTCTTTATACCCTGAAAACATATTGTAATATTCTATCAAAAATCTCTCACCAGGTATGGTGGCTTTCATCTGTATTCTTAGCACTCTGGGAGGCCGAGGCAGTTGGATTGCTTGAGCTCAGGAAACCACCCTGAGCAAGAGTGAGATCCTGTCTCTACTAGAAAAACAGAAAAACAGGCCACAAGATCCCTTGAGCCCCAGAGTTTGAGGTTTCTATGAGCTATGATGACACCACAGCACTCTACCCAGGGCGACAGAGTGAGATTCTGTCTGGAAAAAGAAAAGATGTCTCTCCTTCTCTTGCTCTTTTTTCCTCTTCTTCACCCACTTTTCCAAGTTTCCCTCACCTACGTAGGGTACATTTTTTAACCACTCAGTATGTGTGTATGCCCATGGAACAACAGAAAATATTTATTTGATAACATCCCCATGAAAGAAGAAATCAGACAAAGCATGTGAAGTTGTAAAGTTGCACTTCTCAAATTGTCTACGGTGAAGAACCATTTCCTACCAGTTACCAATTGCTGACTTTTAGTACTTTTGTAAAGTACTAAAAGATTAATTATAAGATAAATTAAATGAAAAATAGACAGGCATTTCTTAGATTTAGCAGTGTTACTGCATTGAATTTCTAGAAAAGGCTTTGAGAGCTTGCTCTCCCTCTCCACAGACCTCACGCAGACGGACAGTGGACAGCTGGCTCCACGACAGTGGCCAACTGGCCTGGTCCTCAGCAACACGAATGTCTAGCTCCTGTGAGGGCCTTGCACTTGTTACATCATCAGTAAATATTTGCATTGTCATTGAAAACAAGCAAGGTGCTAATGACACTCTCATGTCTAACCCTTCTTGACTTTTTAACAATTTCTGTCCTCCAAACTGCTCATTTCTTCACAAACTTTTCTTAATTAGGTTTTACCACTTCTTGTCCACCTTGGTGCCTTCATTGCCCTTGTTTATTTAGTTTGAATATCCCTTAAAGTTTAATTCTTGGACTTGAGGCTGTCTTTTTGCGTGCATCTCCCCCAGTTCTTTACTTCATCAGAAAGTCACCTCGGCCCTGCCTCCCCACCATCTCCCCTGGTTTTATGTTCTACTACAGCCCGTGTGCTCCAGCCTCCAACTCAGATAATTCTGCCTCCAGGTGGTACTCACCTTTCACCCTGTGCCTCACTCTCAGATTGACGCAGCGACTTCCTGCTGTCCTCCCCACCATCGCTTTCTTTTTGTTTTAACTTATTTTGCCAGCAGTGGTTATTATTTTATTCTTTTAATAACCCCCTCCACTTTAAATAATTGCCATTAATTTGATTTCTTTTTTGTAAACATTTCTATCAGGAGTTGAAACCTTGATATTACCAACCATACTCCAGAAATGGTGTTTATTTTCTTCACAGACTCCATTCCAGCAATACGTTATCTCCCTAGCTGTACTATTGAAGATTCAAAGTCTGGCTCATCTTGGCTTCTTTCAGTCATTCACTTTTTTTTTTTTTTTTTAAGAGTCAGAGTCTCACTTTGTTGCCCTTGGTAGAGTGCTGTGGCTTCACAGCTCATAGTAACCTCCAGCTCTTGGACTTAGGTGATTCTCTTGCCTCAGTCTCCCGAGTAGCTGGGACTACAGGCACCCGCCACAAAGCCCGGCTATTTTTTTGTTGTTGAAGTTTGGCTGGGGCTAGGTTTGAACCCACCACCCTTGGAATATGGGGCTGGTGCCCTACTCACTGAGCCATGCGCCGCCCTAGCCATCCACTTTTTATCCTCATCTTCTGTGAGGACTGTTTCTAACTCTGGCCATATTGAATTGTTTTATGCAGGAGAGGTAAGCTCTCTAACGTTGTCCTGCTCCCACTGGGATACTTCACTTGCCCAAATCCAGTTCTCTGTGGACACTGGTTGTTCCCAAACTTTGGACTGAAGACCCCGCAGTGCTGGGATGTTTGCTATTGGTCTGTGATTGAAGGTACCCCTCAATCATCAGTATCATTCAGTTTTAATTATTTTGAATAACTAAAGTTCCACTTTTAATAAAAAGGATCGTCTTGTTCAAAAACATTAGTAGAATATTATTCATTTGGAACAATTTGAAAACATGTCAATACAAAATATAAATCAGAGTGTGTTGACTCCTAAGTGTATTCAGAATTTGTCACAACTTTTATTTCCCCATCCTGGAAATCACTAATTCATCCCCATTCTCTTTTCAGTTCTCTTCTGTACAGATCTGTCACTCCTGTTACCATACTCTTGTGTGCTGTCTCTGCCAATTGCTCTTCCTTTATTATAACTGTTATTGTTATCATCATTGTTATCATTGAATTGACTTATGACACACTTCCTATAAGAAGCTATTTAACTAACTTTTTAAGGTTAGCAATTTTCAAAGTGAGATGTGTGGATCACTCAGGTTTCCTGATACCCTTTTGATCCTCTGTGTGTGGTCAGGTTTTGTTCCAGTATTTCAACCAAAACAGCATCACAATGGATTGAATGGAGAGGCAGAGACAACAATCCACCATTTTATATGTATCCCAGCATTGAAGAAAAAAGTGTAAGAAATGAGGCAACTCATCTCACTAAATATTTTATAGAAAAACACCTTATTTATCTCAGTACATATTTAATTCACAATTGTTACTTAAAGAAGAATTGATACACAAATACACGTTTCAAATTTCAATCTCTATCATAATAAATATTTATAGATATATTTTAAACATAGAAAAACATTTTAAAATCCTCCATAATTTCAAAAGTCTAAAGAAGTAGAGAGACCAAAATGTTTGATAACTCTCACTCTACATTAGACAAAGGAAAAAAGAAAATCATTTCATCAAAAAGACACTTGCACTCAA
>CAUYQV010017776.1:0-28662 GCA_963574575.1 Galagoides demidoff
TCAAACTGGTTAACATAGCCTTCATGGCATTTTCTTAGTTATTGTGTTAAGACATTTATATTCTATACCTAGTAAATTTCATATGTACCCTTGTAAGATGTACCATAGGTGTGGTCCAACCAATTACCCTTCCTCTACCCATCCTTCCCCCTTCCCTCCCCTCCCTCTCCTCTTTCCCCTTCTTCTTGGGCTATAACTAGGTTATAGCATTCATAAGAAAGCTATAAATTAGTTTCATAGTAGGGCTGAGTACATTGGATACTTTTTCCTCCATTCTTTAGATACTTTGCTAAGAAGAATATGTTCTACCTCCATCCATGTAAACACTTAAGAGGTAAAGTCTCCATCTTTCTTTAAGGCTGCATAATATTCCATTGTGCACATATACCACAATTTATTTATTGCTCTCAGTAAGTCTTTTTCAACCATAACTGAGTTTATGCTAATGAAGTGTCTCTTAAAGGATGAAGCCTGGTTGCCAGGATAACTAACTATGAGATTTGAGTATTGGAATTTTCAGCTCCATCACCCTTTCCTCTAGAAAGGAGAGAGGCTGGAGATTGAGTTTAATCATCAATGGCTAATGATTTAATCAATGATACCTGTATTATGGGACCTCCATAAGAACCTAAAATAATAGGGTTTGGAGAGCTCCCAGGCTGGTGAAGGTTTTGAGGTACTGCAGCGGGTGCATGCCTGGAGAGAGCATGGGAACTGTTCATACCGCTTCCATACCTTGTTGTGTGCATTTCTTTCATTTGGCTGTTCTTGAGGTGTATCTCATTATAAACTTTATAGTTTTTTATAGTAAGAAAATGATTTTCATTGGTTCTTTGAGCTACCTTAGAAAATTATTGAGCATGATCAAGAGGTCAAGGAAATAGCTGGATAGTCAGTATGGGAAGCCCAGACTTCTGATTGGCATCTGCTATGGAGGTGGTCATAGGAGCCAAGCCCTTCAGGCATCCTCAAACTGCAGCCCACGGGCCACATGTGGCCTGCCTAGGACATTTATCTGTCCTGCCAGGTGTTTTTGCCTCCGCTGCCTGTCCTGCTTAGCAGCTGACTCATCCGGGGCCCGCAGTCTGGCCCTCCAATGGTCTGAGGGACAGTGAACTGGCTCCCTGTTTTAAAAGTTTGAGGACCCCTGCAACCTGTGGGGTCTGTGCTGATTTTAGGTCATTAGTGTCAGAACTGAATTGAATCATTGAGTACCCAGTTGATGTCCAGAGAGTTGAGGAATTGGTTATAGGTGTGGGAAAACACCCACACATTTGGTGTCAAAAGTGTTGACAGTATAGAAAAATGTGGGGTTTTCCCATTAAACACAAAAAAATGCAATTTTAAAATACTCTAGTGAGGTATGATCGGTACAAGATGTTCTAGATCATTAAGAGGAAACAAGAGTGGTTGGGAGAGGACTTGAAGAGTGAGGCAAAAGGACTTGGAAAGGTGATTGAACAGGGATCATTCTTGAAGGTAAAACCCAAGGTGGAGCAGATTGAGCAGATTATAACATCTTTGGATGCCTGGTAACAGCCAAACAATGGGAAAAAAGAATAATTCATGACTTTGTCTCCCTCTTCACAAGGTTGTCCTGGACCCGTTCAGTGTTCAGGTTTTCCTTTTTCTTTGGCTAAGCCTTTCCCAATGCAGTTATAAATTCTCTAAAGCAGGGTATTTATTTTCTTTTTTTTTTTTATTGAATGGTAACTATGTACATTAATGCTAAAGCAGGGTATTTCTTATCTGCAGCAATCATATCTAGTATTTGATTGGGAATCAGTTATTATATTAAAAAAGAAAGAAGGAAGGCAGGCAGGCAAGCTGACTTTTCTCTTTGGAGAAGAATTCTAATCTTACATAATTTTTCTCAGAGGGTTTAATTTTTCCTCACCACTAGAGGGAAATAACAACATTGTTTTCTTCCTATAGCCAAAGAAAATCTTCCCAAGGAAAATTTCCTGCCCCAACCCTGCTAGTGTCTAGTTCTCTTGGACAGCATGCAGCATGAATCATATTTTCACACTTCTTCCAATAAGGCTCTTGAAAAATAAAGCAGCATCTTAATAATGTGTGAAATATCATGAAATAACTCAAAGTTCTGTTGATAGTTCTCATTATTTTTCTTTTCATTCCTTAGAAGACAAATCAATTTTACCTATTCCCAATAGCTAGGTTCCTATTTCTTTTTTTTTCTTTTTCCAGTTTTTTGCCGGGGCTGGGTTTGAACCTGCCACCTCTGGCATATGGGGCTGGTGCCCCACTCCTCTGAGCCACAGGTGCTGCCCCTAGGTTCCTATTTCTATGTTGCCTTCTAGTTACAAAAGAGGTTTTTGGACCTAAAGTAAAAGAATCTCTGACTATACTCCCAAAGAGCTCCCACCTGAATGTCTTTGGAAAGGCATTCTTTTTTACTCTAGTTATGCAAGGGTCCTCAAACTTTTTAAACAGGGGGCCAGTTCACTGTCCCTCAGACCACTGGAGGGCTGGACTGCAGGCCCTGGGATGAGTCGGTTGCTAATCAGGACAGGCAGCAGCAGCAAAAACACCCGGCGGGCCAGATAAATGTCCTAAGCAGGCCACATGTGGCCCACAGGCCGTAGTTTGAGGATGCCTGCTCTAGTGGGTTGAGGTATAGAACAGGAAAGTTGGGCCAGCATTCCAGTGCGGTTCCACTCTACAACGTTCTCGTGAAGCCTTTGCCTATGAAATGGTAAAAGCAATCAGTTACTTAACTCCTCGACCTTTATAGTATAGGATTAATGGCTACTACTAAGTGGATTGCTATTAGATGCAAATGAGATAATTTATGTAAAATTCTAGTACAGTTCTCTACTGGCCCACATACTCCCCAATATATACTCCCTCAACCAAGATACATTAGACAACCTCAAGTAAGTTGTACAGAAATCCCGCGATGACCTCCCAATCAAATTCATATTTCTGAGAGCCCATTAAATTTCCACAGGCTCTCCTTTTAGGTTTAGATATTTCCCAGAAGAGGACCCACTAAGTAAATAGCATGTTCTAGGAAATGACAAACTAGAATAGAATCCTGTCTGTGTCTGTTTTCTCCATCCCTGCCTATACTGTTTACTGCTAGTTGATCTCTTGCAACTATAAGGTCCTTTATTTTACTTTTCAGTGATAATTTTCTAAGGATCCAGTTCTGATAATGGAAATTCCCAACTTGAAAGGCGTCATTATTTCCTGTTATTGCTGTTTTATTTTAGGGTGCTCTGAATTTTCACATGCAAATATTATTTTCAAAACAACTAAAATGAATATTGTCTGAATATGAACGTTTGAAAGCTTATGGCAACCTGCCCCCATTTCCAATAATTGAAACCATCCTAGTGTATTGCAACACCCCTGCAACTCACTGCTTTGACGTCTCAACCAAAGAAAGTCTCTCACTGTTGAGTCAACGACCAACTTTTAAGAAAAATACATATCCGCAAAGAATTTTTACTAGAATCTTACTCATAGGCTACCTATGGGATTGCTGATGTTCCCAACAACGTAGAAATTTATACAGTAGTCTTTTCTTTAACTACTGTCTATAGAAACTTCTGATTACTTTGGTCTTACTTTCATGGGAATTTTTCTATCTTTCTCTGTTTTCTATATGTGATCTAAAAGTGAAAGTCAAATTTTTTCGATTATTTCCACTAGAAACCCATGGAAAATCTTAATTTGGTGGGAGTGGAGGTAGGATTTTATATATATCCTGAATGGGGTTATTGTATCTTTATCTGAGGAATGTATCTGGTGAGTCCAAAATGGGATGAATTTCTGATGGAGTGTCCTTGAACAGGATCCAGGTGCAGGGGTATAAGGGTGAACAAAGTTTCTTGCCTTCTTCAAACTGCAGCAGAGTCTTTAAACCGACTGAGTCCCTCCTGATAGTGGGATTCAGAGGGGTCTACTCAGGTGATCTAGAAGCAGACCTAGAGGCAGGGACACTGAGATAGGTGAGAGTCCTCAGAAGCACACCCTGAGACAGGGATTTTCATGAATGCAATTTATCGTGGAAGTGCACCCAGGAGTAGATAAGGCAGGGATGAAAAATAAAGATATAGTCTCCACTGGGAATCACTTCAGCCCATGTCCCACAGAGAATTCTGGAGTATGAATTCTATTACAAGATTAGTCTCAGTTTGAGACAAGGGAGACAGTGCTATATATGCCCTGTCAGCCAGTCATAGGTGGCTGGCCACCTGGGAGGAGGTGGCTTCTCCTCCAGGGCAGTGCTCTGGAGAAGGGGCAGCTGTGGGCCCTTAGCAATGACCCTCAGGGTTGTAGATGGTTGGGCCCACTCAGCAAAGGGAATCTGAGTGGTGTACCAACAACATCCACTCTAGTAAGAAACTTCTCTTTTCTTTTCATCTCAAGAAAAAGAGAAGAAAATCAGGTCAGGTCCCTTGATTTTATTTAAGGAATAAAAAAAGACACTTTGAATAAATAAACTGGTTTGAATAAACTGATTTTCTCAGTTGTCAGGCAGAGAAACTCCTAGCATATAACTATAGTTGAAATCTTTTGGTTTGCGAGTAATTTGTGGTGATATACTTGGCAGAATTCAATCAGCGTTAATTTAGGTTAATTTTCACAGAACCACAGGAAAAAATTAAGATATATACAAAAAGTATTCATCTTAATCACCCTTCCCACTTCTGCCAAGACAAGTTTCCCTGTAGAAAAGATGCTTAGAGAATTATCAGGTGGGTGGCTATCTGCCCCATCTGAGGAAAAACTACCTCTCAGCTTTAACCCAATAGTGCCATGACAGAATGCAAAGCAGTTATGCCAGATTTTTAAGTTAAAAGATGAAAACCTGGGTTTTATATACAAATAATCTTATTTTTTTTAATAATCCTATTTTTAAGTGTGGAAATAAATTTAAATTTACAATACTGTGTGGGCCACCTCTGCAGAGGCCAGACATAGCCCCACATTGCTGTTTTTCTGTTGGAGGTCTGTATGCTTGCACGTCACTACTAGACTTTAAATTCTAGAACACAAAATGTACGTCTCATGTATCTCTGTATCATGCACAGAAGGGAGGCTTGCATTTAATAGACACTAAATATTTTTTAAATGATTGGTTGAAAACTTTTGGAACCTATTAGCATTTACCATTTGCTGATGTTTAAGATGTACCATTGATCTAGGATCACTGCGCTAGAGGTACAGGGATAAAAATTAGCATTCGCACCCCCTAGGAGTCCTTAGTATATCTGACCTAGACAGAAAAGCACGATGAAGATAGTGACAGTCTATGGGGTTGAAAATAAAACAAAAAGGTAAATAATTTCAAGATCTCGGAGAGAAGCAGCACCCCTATGAGAGGAGTAGGGCCCCTACGAGATCAGGATAAATCTCACAGAGAAGACAATATAGGAACTGAGTTCTGAGCCCGTCAGTGGGCCTGGTAAGAGGAAAAAAGGCTTTCAAAGTAGAGGAAACAGTAGGTGCAAAGGCATGGAGTCAGTAGAAGAGTGAAAGATCAGGGAAATGCACACTTCAGTGGCTCTCAGAGTGAAAGCCAAGAAGAGATGAGACATCCGAAGAGAATCACGAACCAGGCTAGCTGAAGAGTGGGGCTCACATGCTAAGAAGCTGGGCTGGTGGCGTGAGAATGTCGGAAGCCATGGAGAAAGCAAACAAGGAACAGGGTGAGCACATTCTGAGACCTGAGTGGCTGGAAGTGGCTCAGCCTCATGTTTAGCCAGGGCTTGGGGTTTGGTGGCGCCCTCTAACCTCCTTACATAACTGGGCCTCTGAAGATGATCTATCTGTGCATCACCAAGCACGTCTGGTCAGTCAAAGCCCTGAGGGATGTGAACTGAGGCCATTCCTTCAGCCCTGTCTCCCTATAGCTTGGCACAGCCTCAGATCACAGAGGTCATCTCAGTGAGCTTGTCTGGTGCCTTTGCCAGAAGGGAGGGAAAGAAGGACTGTTGTAAAGATTTTCAGAAGCAGCATTTCTTGCAATCTTGGGGGGTGGCTAAAAGACCATGGTAGTGAACTGAATAGCTGGGGAATAAACCTAAAAGAAAAGCACTTCTCTCTCAAAGTAAAGATCTTCAGCTGCTCGCAGGCTGCAACCCAGTGGCTCAAGGGCCAGAGAGAGATTCGGTTGCTCACAATGTGTGAAAAGCAATGTATTTGAATTTGTTGCGATTAAAATGCCAGAAGGTTAACATTAGCATCTTTT
Source organism: Galagoides demidoff (assembly GCA_963574575.1). Lineage (NCBI taxonomy): Eukaryota > Metazoa > Chordata > Mammalia > Primates > Galagidae > Galagoides > Galagoides demidoff. Next base: position 6,224 of record CAUYQV010017776.1, read on the forward strand.
TGTCTGGTTTAGCTCCAAACTCCACACTATCTGGTTACTCCTGGCCTGTTTTGGTGTTTTAATTCATTAACTGCCATGCTTCAACACTACTCAGATGGTGCTTAATTTTAAAGCTTAAGTTCTAGAATACAAAGTGTACATCTTCTTTATGCAAGATAGCATACACTAGCATGATGCATTTGTTGTATAAACACCCTGAAAAAAACGCAAGTGTGAATAACACAGTGAACCGTCTGAAGGCTGAAGCTCTATCCTTTTTCTACAGTTACTTACTAGCTTAGAATGACATTGAGAATACCAGCCTCTTCCAAATTCACTTTTCCTATAAATTTTTGTATTAACTATTTCTTTTTGGTAACATAATCTTTGTTTAGGTTAAAAACCAAACAAAATAAAACTTCACCATTTTTATATCAAAAAAGTTAATATAATTAATGTGCAAAAAATGTGTGCATAAGACAACAGAATACAACTTAAAGACGGCCATATAAATATAGGAATTATGTGGGATAAAAAACTTAGTCAACTACAAAACGCATATCTTTTTATTTATCTATTTATTTTTTGTGACAGAGTCTTACTATTTTGCCCTTGGTAGAGTGCTATGGTGTCATAGCTTACAGTAACTTCAAACTTGGGCTTAAGCGATTCTCTTGCCTCAGCCTCCCAAGTAGCTGGGACTACAGGGGCCCACAACAATGCCTAGCTATTTGTTGTTGTTGTTGTAGTAGTTGTCATTGTTGTTGGGCAAGCCCAGGCTGGGTTCAGACCTGCCACCCACGGTATATGTGCCCAGCACCCTAGCCGCTGAGCTACAGGCACCGAGCCAAAAAGGCATATCTTATAAACAAGCTTAATTTATGACTGAAATGACATGCTAGTATAAATTGCATTGACGTATTAAGAAAAAAAAAATTCCCTAGAATCTTAAGTGTTTACAGATGGTAATTTTATTAAAATGTGTGTCTTATTTAGTTTGGGCTGCTGTAACAAAATATCACAAACTGAGTGGCTTCTAAAAACACAGATACTGGTTTCTCATAGTTCTGGACGTTGTGAGTCTGAGATCCAAGTGCCAGCACGGTTGACTTCTGGCAAGGGCCCTCTTGCAGATTGCTAACTTCTTGTCACATCCACACATGGCAGAGGGCAGAGGGAGGGAGAGATCTCATATGTTCCCCTATTTTTATAAGATCATTAACCATATGATCTTATGATGGCCCCACTCTCATGAGCTCATCCAACTCTAACAACCTCCCAAAGGTCCTACCCTAAAGCCAGTGTTCATATGGGGTTTAGGATTTCAATGTATTAGTTAAGGCGGGCGGTGGTGGGGTGGGGCGTCTGTGGACACAAACATTCAGACCCTAACAGTGTGTCATGTGCCAGTGTGTACGGCAGAAATGATGAGTACTGATCAGGAAAGGTGATTTGTAAGTGGAAGTCTCACCAGATAAAAATACTGCTCATCAGTTTGAAGACATAGGTCAGAGCCTTTAGGAGAAGTTTTATGAAAAAGCAAAAATCATTTAAGGCATCTTTTCTTGCAGCTAGTGGGGGCAAAGGGAAATAATACCACCCTATGGTGTCGATGAATATTTTATGATGCCATTACTAAATAGCATTTGGAAGAGACACAGGAGAGAAATAACCTCAGGAAAATATGTTGAGAATAGTCTCGAAAATTTTAATTTGGACTAATCAAAATACTAAGTGTAACTTCAAATGATACCCTTATGCATGCAGTAGGAACTTGGTGTTAACATATCTTAATAGTAAAACTTAAACCTAAGACGGTATTGCTTTAGAAGGAGCTGGGAACTCAAATCCATCTACTGTATCTTTGTGCTAGAAAGTTAGAGATTTCACTCATCATGAATGGGTAATTAACTCCACACACTGGACATGCTTCTGTGCCTGCACCACAGAGAATGTAATACTTTGCTTAATGAACGGTGTAGTTGACACTTAATCTGCTGTAGAGTATACAAATTATGTGACTTGGTCACCCAACTGAAACCCATGGTTCAGCTTGGACCTACATCATTAGTCTATTTTTGTCTCTGCTAAACCACCCGTACCTCTTGAATGAAGACTGGTGGATCTCCTTACACAGTGCTGAAAACATGTTTTGATTTTCTGGTAGAGAAAAATTGACCTGTTCATCTTATTCAAAGGGAGATTCTAGAAATAAGAGAGAAGTTGGATCAAACTAAATATTTTAAATATTTTTCTAGAGGGGAAGTCATTAATAGGTAAGTAGATACCCCAATATGTTATTTAATTTGCTGTTTCCTGATAAAATTATGTCTTGAGGAAATTTATTGGTCAAAGAAGAGTTTGACTCACTGTCATATATTGAAATTGGTCTCTACCCACTAATCCCAATGATAGTCTAGGCCAGCAATTCTCAACCTGTGGGTCACAACCCACAGGAACTGTATTAAAGGGCCGCGGCATTAGGGAGGTTGAGAACCACTGGCCTAGTTCTGAATTTAGGGATTTGAAGGCTAAATTTCAAAACCAGATTTCTGATTTCAGACTTCTGGAAAGTGAGCTAAAATTATCTCTGTTGTTCTTTGCATTTACTATTATTGGTGTCAGTGTGGAGCTGACAAGACAGTGCCCTGAATATAAAAACCACTGTGAACATTCTATTTGGAAGAACTTATGTTTGTGCGGGCTATTCTTATGATGAATAAAACAAAATATCATTCCCAGTTAAAAATAAAGGGCAGAATTCTATATATTTCATACCACAAAGTACAATACAAGATCTGATGTTGCCAGGATTCTGGTTCCTAATCAAAGAATTCAGTCACAAATATGTGATTTGAAATAGGACGTTCAATATTATGCAATGCCTACTGCAGGTCAGTAAAAGTATATACAGGTTAGGCAAAGGATTTGGCCAACTCTGAAATGCTTCCAGTATTTATGTTGGCTTCCTGGTCCCTCTAAGCATCTGAGTTGCAGTATCTGGTCCAATTCATGTGTATATTATATGTTGGTCATATATACCCATAAACTGCCTTAGATTCTTCTGGGAAAAGATAGGGACAGATAAGTAGCAGGAATTAATCTCAACCCACTCTTATCACAAATTGTTTATATTTTTGTATTTATTTAATGAGTATTTTAAGCTCACAATTTCACCCTAGAAAGAGAAACTTAAGCCCAGTCCATATGAAATTTCTTCCCCTTCACTGCAGGGCTGTGGTTCACTTCTGAAGAGCTTACACTTATATCCCAGGCATTGGGTTGCAGGACTGGTTCCCACTTCCTTTGTTCCCACAGATTTTCACTGAGACCCCATTATTCAACCTATTCTGTTATCAGTCTATTCACATCACGGCCTGCACCTCTTGCGTAAAGGCTACTAGACAGATTTCCTTTTAGATTCTGAGCCTCCTCTTCGTCGTAGGGACTTTTTCTCTGCTGCCAAATCATCCCAGGATATGGCAATCTTCTGGGCTGTGCCTCACACCCACTTAACATTTGGTGAGCATCTGCTTAAATTAACATCTACTGTGTTCAAGGAAGTAGGAACACAAATAAGGATAAAATATTGTCATTGTTTCAAGTCATCAGTCCATCAAGGATGGCAGATCTATACATACACATTCACAATACAAAAGTGTGTGATAAAGAATGTCATGAATCTTTGCAATTTTTAAGGGATCTTCTGAGAAGCTGTGCCTACCTTCAAAGATACAAGAACCAATAGCCAGTTATTCTATTGCAAGCCTCCACCAGAACCCCTATACTCTTTTCCCATGCATTCACAGCCATCCTAAAGATATTTGTCCTTGTAAACTACCTAGTATCTTATCAATTCATTCATTCGTTCATTTTTGAACTTCAGATGACAAGTATTGAGATAACCATGCCCCTTAATTCACAGCTCATTGATTAGTTCATGCAAGCAACTGCCAGCTCACTTGTGAGGCTGGGCCCAGTAAGCCAGGTGAGGGAGGAGCATATTAGACATTGGAAAAATAGCTTTAGATGAGAAGATTAATCTCTTCAACTACACATTGATTGCTTACTGGCTTGATTCCTTGATTTACTACTATATTCCACAAAGGATCAGAAGCTGGGACCAAGATACTGCACTCACCAAGGTCAACAGTAATCCTTCCTAAATTGTCCATTTGCCTTACTTTGAAAAATTTGAAAAGAACATTTATCTCACAAATACCAAGGATGTTAAACACTTTTTACAGAGGCTTTCATTTCTGAAAACCTAGTGTGTTTCTAGACGCATTCAGAACATTCTGGACTTAAGCAGCTCTGCCTCTCCTTTTCCCTTTAGGCCTCTGTTCTCATTCTTTCTCTTGTCCCTCTTGCTCCTTCCCTTTCTGTTTCTGGCATCCCTTCACCCTCAGAAAATTGCTAGCTCATGCTTTAGACCATGTTATGTCACCACTATTCCTCCTTTTGGAGGAAAAGCCCTCCCATGTGGGTTCATTTGGTGACATCAGTTCAGGAAATAAATATTTCTCTAGAAAGCAATGTTGCTTCCTTTTTTGAGATGTCACAGAAAGTATAGATAAGTGAAATTAAAAGTTATGGAACGGCTTCTAATTCTCAAACATTTATTATATGACAGCTGTTTCCAGTCTGTCACCCTTGTGAACTTCTAAGACAGAGGGTTCTAGGGAAAGGAAGGTGGGCTTGGTATCGAGCAGCTTTACTCTGATTCCCATTAGAGTGACTTCTGAACTGTATCTTCTTAAACGAGTCATTTAACCTAGTCTCAGTTTTCTCATCTCTTCAAACCAGGAGCAGAATGGCCTCTGCTTTTCTGCTTCCTTTGGGTATGGCTTTCTTCTCTGCCCAGAAAACCCTTCCCTTTTCTTCCTTTTCACATAATCTGAAACCTACCCTTCCTTGAAGACCAAATCCAGTCACTATTTCCTCAGCTGGCCCACACCACTATAATTACTGCCCTTCAAACTCTTTATAGTAATTAGATACTCCCTACTAATGAGAACTTATCCTGCACCAAGGTTTATGACATTATTCTGAAGGAGAAAGAAAAGGAGGTTCAGAACCAATCATATCATTTTACCAGATTTCTGGTTCAGACTCTGTTAAATACATTCTTTATTTCTTCAGCAGTAAAATAGACTGCTCTGGTACTTTTTAGATATACACGTAAAAGTTATTTTTTCATTTGTCTGATCTCCAGTTTGGTATAAAAAAGGCAAAAATTCTATTGGGCCCTGGTATTCCACTAGGGATGTGAGCCTGACTCTTCCTGACTTGTCCTTTTCCTCACCTCCCACTGGACCAGAAGAATTATGAGATTTTTTCCACTAATGGCTGAGCTTAATAATCTCACTGCTACAAAATGACTCAAGTACTTCCCTCCAGCAGGTTGCACCATTTGGCTAACGTAATGGCCCAAATTAAAACCTAACGCTTCTCATCCCTGCTCAGCTCTAGCAATAACTTTTTCTAAATTACTCCTAACACTGCAGCCCCCCCCCTTTTTCCTGGATGGTAACAAAACTATTGTTTAATCTTTTTCATTTATACATAAATAATGATTTTGACATTGTAAAGTGTACTTTCACTTTCACTTTCAAATTTTTCCTTTTCATTTCCGAATATTACAGGAGTACACACATTTTGGTTATATAGTTTCCTTTTGTATATTTTCAGTCAAAGTTTTAAGTGTGCCCTTCACCCAGAAAATGTATGATGTACCTTTATGTATAAACTTACCCACCCACCTACATGAATTCCATTGAGTTTTGATTCCATGTAGCAATAAAGGAAAGGATGATGCTATTTTCTTGATCCCAGCACTTTGACCAAGTCCTGGAGTGATTTTTGACTGATCATTCAGAAACGCGACTTCTTTCCAAAGCCCTTTACCAGACCACAGTAGTTTGTTTAGTTTGGCTCCCTTTCTTGTCCTACTCCATGTCTGCCCTGGAGCTGTGTTGCACCATGAGCTTGGCATAACTGGGTATCCTTGTTGAATCAGCATTCCCCCAGGGTGCCCAACCCTCACATTACTTGGAGACCTTGCTCAATAATGTTTTCAGGATTCCACTGAAAAACATGTCATCATTCCATTATCTCCAAATGCTTAGCTATCCTTCATTCTGCTTATCATTAACGTACTCATCATCCATTTCATGTTTATACTTGGCCATCATAGGATGTGTCTAGTTCACTTATACTCTTATACTGTATTTTTGTCATAGGGTCTTCACAGCCTAACTTTTTTCCCCCAGCAACCTATTAAGAACATAGCACTTTGCTGTGTATATTGAGCAGTTGCTACAAATGCTACTTCTTTCAGGATGGACTTTGATCCTAATACTTTGTCTAGGCTTTCTATGAATATTCTTATTTGTAAGATAAGAATATTGGGGGTTGAAAAATATAGTTCTCAGTATCTAATAACAACATTCAAGGAATCTTCCTCTCTGTTGCAGAAGCAGAACCACAAATCAGAAACAAGAAGCCTAAATAAAAAGTAACTAGGATGATTAATACAGATAAGTGTAGTATAAAATTTCAGAACACTCTAGGGTCAGGCAGGCAGAGAAATTTCATTCTGAAAAGCACAAGCATGGCCTTAGCAGAATATTCTATTCGTGTACATTTGTAAAGTCATAAACTTGTTAATGTTGTGTAGGATATGTGTTCTGGAGTTGGGGGGAGACTTACTGGGCCTGCAGAAGGAGGGTTCTCAGCACAGTGAGGGGGTCTGCATTCTGAAGACCTGTAGGCAGAGTCCAGGCCAACTAGTTAGGCTTCACTTGGCCCATGTGGAGCATTATCCGTAGGGAGTTAGATGCTTCTGGCTCATGATGAGTTGGGCACAAAGCAGAACCAATCACAGAGGTGGGGAAACCTTGAAGATGGCTCACTCAGGAGAGGGGAATCTAAGGTTCCTCCGTTTCCTTTATCACAACATGCAGAACCTGAGCAGGAAAAGGACTGAGAAACTTGGAGGAAAAAAAAAAAGAAATTCGGGCAAAGGATTAAAAGGCCTGTGTTCTGGTTCTGCTTCTGACTCACGTGGGTGATCCATTCATTGGCAGATGTTTTGCCTTCAGCAAAATAAAATGATTGGAGTAAATAAGTGGCTTTTTATACTTTAAAAAAAAAATAGTGATAGCCTTTCAGCAATCAATCTGACACAAAGCAGAATGAAATGATAAGCCATACTGGTTGAAGTAGGGCAGAGAAAACTTGTATACTGGGTGAAGAGGATGACCTTCCTGGATAGAGGAGAATCATTCTTTAGTCAAACTCATACAGTAGCTGCATTTCCGTGGTAGAGCCTCCAAACAAGCTTTAAAAAAATATCTTGAGATGCTTCATTTCTCCTTTCTTACTTTCTAGGAATATGAGGCACAATTATATCACTGACTAATCAGCGAGTAAGTAACCAGAGGCCATTTAGTGACAGTTTTCCAATTTAGTGGAAACTATAAAATTAATCTAAACCAAATGTAATACAAGATTCATCACATTAATCATAGGGACTATAGGCAATTCTTTATCCACTCATGAGTTGAGAACTTTTAACAATAGTTCTCCCAATTGTTAAAAGAACATCTTCTCAACTCCTCCTCTGAGACTGACTAAGAAACAGATGTTGAACTTATGGTATTCTGGGATGCAGACTATTGATCCCAGGAGGATATTGTGAGCTGGAAAATTGAGGCTACCCCTTATAATGCTTAGGTCAAGGCTTTGGGTGTGTCCATTACCAGAATAGTGTTCATTGTACCTCATTGGTAAGTTTTGACCCCACACTTCCCCCTTCTTGTTTTCTAGTGTCCTTTACCTTGGGATAGTGGTCTCAATTTCCATCCCAGTTGCTGCAGAAGACATTATTTCACTCTTATTTATGGCTGAATATTACTCTATGGTGTGTACATATCTTACATGGTGTGTACATATCTTTTTTGAGACAGAGTCTCACTATGTCACCCTTGGTAGAGTGCCATGGTGTCACAGCTTACAGCAACCTCAACCTCTTGGGCTTAAGCGATTCTCTTGCCTAAGCCTCCCAAGTAGCTGGGAATACAGATGCCCACCACAACACTCGGCTATTTTTGTTGTTGTTGTTGCAGTTGTCACTGCTGTTTAGCTGGCCTGGGCCAGGCTCAAACCCACCAGCTTCGGTGCATGTGGCTGGCACTGTAACCACTGCACTACAGGTGCTGAGCCTATATCTTACATTTTCTTTATCCACTCATGAATTGATAAGTAGTTAGATTGGTTCCATATTTTTGCAATTGTAAATTGTGTTGAAGTAGACATTTGTGTACAGGTGGCTTTTTGATAAATGACTTCTTTTCCTTTGGGGTATATACCCAGAAGTGGGATTGCTGAATTGAATGGTAGGCCTATATTTATTTCTTTGAGTCATTTCGATACTATTTTCCATAGAGGTTGAACTAATTTTCAGTCTCACCAGTAGTTTATAAGCATTCCTTCTCTCTGGATCCATCACCACAACTATTGTTTTTTGATTTTCAACAGTTTATTTCACAGACCTAGAAAAAATAATCCTAAGCTTCATTTGGAACCAAAAACACCCTGAATGGCCAAAGCCATCCTGAGCAAAAAGAACAAATCTGGGGCAGTGCCTGTGGCTCAAAGGAGTAGGGCACCAGCTATATATACTGGAGGTGGTGGGTTCAAACCTAGCCCTGGCCAAAAAAAAAAACAGAACAAATCTGGAGGCATCACATTACCTGACTTAGGAATTACACTATACTACTATGGTAACTAAAGCAGCATGGTATTGGTACAAAAGTAGAGGCATTGACTAATGGAACAGAATAGGAAACCCAGAAATAAAACCATATACTTATGACCAGTTGATCTCTGACAAAGCAGACAGCAACTTAACTAGGGAAAGGAAGTCTTTTTCAATAAATGAATGGTTCTGCAAAAATTGTATAGCTGTACCCAAAGGAATGAAACAGGACCCCATTTTTTGCCATGTACAAATATTAATTCAAGACAAACAGAAGATTAAAGTGTCAGGTGTGAAACCCATTGTTGTTACAGCCCTAGGTAACTCCAGTGGAGAAATAGGCAAAGTCATGATCATGATGCGACTTAGACAACATCCTACACAGTTCCTCCTCCCACCAACTTCCCTTTCCTCCAGAGGGCATGAATCATTTAGCTGTTTCCTACCTGAGGGAGTGGAAGAGGCTCTATCTAGGCTCTATCTCTGTAGCTGTTTACCCAGATGCATTCCTGATTCATTGCAGTCATTAGGCCCAACCCCAGGCTAATGTGTATTCTCAATCCTAGTGTTGGTTTTCTCCTCACCTGCACTTCTCCCTACCTGCCCCAATTCTCACCATCCTCTAAGGAACATTATAATGTTAACCTTTATTGAGAACTTAAACATGTGTTTTAATTTACTTAAGTCTTCACAAGAAACCTACATGGTAGGTATCATTATTATTATTTCCATTTTAGAGACAGAGAGTTTAGTCTTAGAGACTAAGTTCCAAAATGTGGAACACAAGTACAACAAAATGTGGCAGAGTGAGTGTTCAAAGTTGAGTGTGTTGACCTATTTTCTCAACTTGCACTTTCAATGACTATCTTACACTCTTTGGATCCACCCCTCCTATGAAGCTTTTCCTAGCTCCTTTGAGGAGTGGAACTAACAAAAAGCAGGAACAGAGGGGAAAAAACCTCATAAACACACAATTAAGAATATTCTTTTTAATATCATGTGGGGAATCTAGAGGGAAAAAAGGTTGGGGGTCTTTAGCTAAGTTGTCTGACCTCCTACCTAGAACTCCACATCTCGTGAGGCTGGGAGAACTTCAGTAGACTGGTAAAAACTGGCACAACACCTTTCCCCAGGGTAAGAAACAGCCTGCTATAAATTTGCACACTCAAGAAGGGATGCAAGGTGACCTTTTAACACTGTCATCACAAAAAAATAGCTGTACTTTAGAAGGAAAAACAAATCCTCAACTGCATCAGTTACTTCAGCCTATAGGGAGCAGTGAAAACAATGGAAGTGGATAAGATCATCCAGGGAGAAACATAGAGCGAGAAATGGCTCATGAGGATAGATCCTAGGGAGATGCCAACTTACAAAATCTGTATGAGCAAGAAAGCTGACATAGAAACCGAAGTAACAGAAAAATCAATAGAATCTTTTACTATAAAAATCCAGGAGCAAAGCATCTTGAGAAGGGAATAGTAATGAACTGTTAAATATATCAAATTTATTCTAAGATAAGGTCAATGTATAGTCCACTGGAATTGGATATTGATGTACTTGGCAAGAACTGTTTCAGGGAGTTTTTTCGGTAGAGGCCAGATCATGGTAAGTTGAAGTTTGAATAGGAAAAGAAATGTCTGAGAAGGAAATAAATAATGAGGAAAATAGAGGGGAGAAGTTGTTTATAAGCATGTACATACAGATGATGAACGAAACAAGTGGTGAGGAAGACCACTCCCTTTAGCAGAGCAAAGAGAGGTGACATGATGTTGGAACTGCCTCCTGCAGGGCACAGGAAGAGTGTGTTTGCTTTGAACCAGAGAAATGACAATTCATTTTGCTTTACAGATGAATAAAAGAAAGGGAGAAAATTAATGCAGATAATAAAGAGGAAAAGTTCAGATAGTTCATGTTCAATTGCCTCAAATTTCTCAGAGAAGTAAATAACAATTTGATGATGGGTCAGGGAGAGATCAAGCTTTAGTGTATGATAACACCAAATGAAGGACAAATAAAAAAAGTCAGTGCTTGGTGTTAAGTCTACCACTGACTGATATTATAGACCCTAATGGCCCCAATCCACAGGGTCAAGTGGTTCTCTCCAGTGACTCTGACCCTGAACCCTCATGCAGGAATAAAGGTAACTTTGGATCTGGAGCTTAGATCTGGGTTGGCTGAGTCAGTACCATAGCATGTATGAACACTTTGCTTTACAATAAAGTTGGTTGAATCTGTACTGTCAAAATAAAGCACTTGGTGCCCACCCCTTATGTCACTTACTCTACATATCCTCTGTATGGCAATATTTTTATTTGTATGCATTTTTTTTTCAGCACAGAAAAAGAACCTGAGGTTTTGGATGGTTCTTCTTACAGTAAACTAAATATACATCTTGTGACAAGTTATTCCTTTTACAAATTGATCTGAAGTCAGTCCCATACATTTTGTTTGTCAATACTTCCTCAGAATCTGAGGTTTTCAAGATTTATTGAAACCAGGTACACTTTAGGAGAAAGAGTTCATTAGTAAAGAGGCTAAGTTTTTGAATGTCATTGGATAAATCTCTGCTCGTTTCTGGGATTGAGAATGGGTTGTAAATAAAAGAAGGAAGCAAAGTGGTAAGTGAAATGTGAAAACTGTTTTGTTTTGTTTTGTTTTTAGATTTTTTTATTAAATCATGACTGTGTACATTAATGCAATCACAGGGTACAGTATGGTGTTTTCATATACATTTTGAAATACTCTCATCAAACTGGTTAATGTAGCCTTCATGTCATTTTCTTAGTTATTGAGTTAAGACATTCATACTCTGCTTTTAGAAAGATTCACTTGTACGCTTGTAGGATAAACCATAGAGGTGACCCCTCCAATCACCCTCTCCTCCCCTCCCCTCTCCCTCCTCCCTCCCTATAGCCCCAAGGCTATAATTAGGTTATAACATTCCTATGAAAGCTATAAATTAGTTTCAAAATAGGGCTGTGGACATTGGATACTTTTTCTTCCATTCTTGAGATACTTTGCTAAGAAGAACATTTTCTGGTTCCATCCATGTAAGCATGAGGGAGGTAAAGTCTCCATCTTTCTTTAGGGCTGCATAATATTCGATGGTGTACATATACTACAACTTATTAATCCATTCGTGGGTTGATGGGCATTTGAGCTTCTTCCATGACCTAGCAATTATGAATTGGGCTGCAATAAACGTGCTGATACAAATATCTTTGTTGTAATTTGATTTTTGGTCTTCTGGATATATACCTAATAAAGGAATTGCAAGATCAAATGGTGGGTCTATTTTTAGTTTTCTAAGTGTTCTCCAGATGTCTTTCCAAAAAGAATGAATTAATTTGCATTCCCACCAGCAGTGTAGAAATGTTCCCTTTTCTCCACATCCACACCAATATCTCTGGTTTTGGGATTTTGTGATATGGGCTAATCTTACTGGAGTTAGGTGATAATCTCAAAGTAGTTTTGATTTGCATTTCTCTGATGATTAAGGATGGTGAACACTTTTTCATATGTCTGTAGGCCATGCACATGTCTTCTTCAGAGAAATTTCTTTTCAAGTCCCTTGCCCACCCTGAGATAGACTCATTTGTTTTTTTTCTTGCTAATATATTTGAGTTCTCTGTGGATTCTGGTTATTAAACCTTTGTCAGAGACATAACCAGCAAGTATCTTCTCCCATTCTGAGGGCTGTCTTCCTGCTTTATTTACTGTGTTCTTGGCTGTGCAGAAGCTTTTTAGTTTGATCAGGTCCCAAAAGTGTATTTTTGACATTGCTTCAATTGCCCAAGGGAGCCTCCTCATAAAATTTTCGCCCAGACCGATTTCTTCAATTGTTTTTCCCTACACTTTCTTCTAGTATTTTTATACTTTCATGTCTTAAGTTTAAATCTTTAACCCAGTGAGAGTCTCTTAGTTAATGGTGAAAGGTGTGGGTCCAGTTTCAGTCTTCTATAGGTTGCCAGCCAGCTAGCCTAGCACCATTTGTTAATTAGGGAATCTTCCCCCCCCTCAATGTTTTTAATTGGCTTGTCAAATTGTAATGGTAGGTAGCTGGATTTATCTCTTGGCTCTCTATTCTGTTCCAGAAAACTTTGTTTTTAATTACAAATAATTTTCATGGAAATTAGGAAAGCAAAATTCATTCCTTTCTACATGCTGAACAATGTCAGTCAATAAACACTTTTTAATAGAATATCATTTGTGCTAAAATGTCAACCAAAGCTTTGCTACAGATTCACAAAGCTAAGAGTTAGACTATCCATTTAAAGGGAAGTTAGCCTATGAATAGAAGATTCCTTTGATCAGTTAATTTCAAGCAAATTAATTTCAATCCAGTATAAATCAATTCAAATAAAACATTTAAATAAAGTACTAACCTGGTTAAGAAACAAATTCTTGTCACCAAAACAGCAAGATTTTATCCTCCTTATGTGGCATTCAGAGGTTTTGACCTGAAATTATATATGAATAACCTGAGTTAAGTCCGTTTTAGACCACAGGTAAACCTTTTTGTCCACTGTATATTGCTGTAGACCATAGGTATAAGGGTATTTATCTCCTGATGTCCCCATATGAAAACATAAAGCAGGAGAAAAACATATGATGAAAACTAAATACAAAGAGGAAGATCTGAGAGTCTAGATGTTTGTTTTAAACAAGTTTATTTCATTATTGAGTTTCATAAAACTAATTTGAAACTCTATTGTAAACACACACTGTTTAAAAGCACTGAAGTGTATTAAGTGTTGTAGCCATTTCTATCTAGGTCAATGACCAACTCATGAGAAGAGGATTGACAACCTCAAAGAAATGGAAGAAATGGTACAACTGATTTTTGGCCCTTACTTTCCAGAGGTATTAGAAGAGTTGTGAAGCTCAAGGAAGAAAAGGGAGAATGTGAGGAGAGGGCTTGGTGACTGGTCCAGGCACCTAGTAGTTCAAGCCTGGCTGGGGATGTTGTCATCTTGATGGTCTAAATGGAGAGTGGGAAACACAAAGGAGCTTCTGGATGTCAGGTGGTGAAAGTGTTTGGAGCAGCTGTCCAACTGACATCATTTTCTGTCCCTCCTTACACACACATCTACCTAGTCTGAGCTAGGTGTTAACTTGTCTAGTGACAGAGTTGAACCATGACCAGATATCTTGTAAAGACTTTTCCAGCTCTGAGATTCGATCTGTGATTTTCTGCCAGGGAAAACCACGGTATGAGCACAGGGCTTACCTTCTGGGCATTAGAACAAGCGGGCCAGGGAGACATCTTGCAGATATAGACAATCAGCTGAATGGAATTTGAAGAATGTTGTAGAACTGAAATGTGTTGAGTTCCCTAGGAAAATTTCCTTGGATCATTCAAGGAAAAAAAATTGTTTAAATACTTTACCATTTAGAATACCTAAGAAGATACGTGACTAGGTGTCAGGTTAGGGAAAATCAGTTTGAGTGAAATTCAAATCAGGTTTTCCTTCTGTAAATGACCTGGAAAATGGAAATAGCTGTTATATAATAAGGCTAGGGAAATGGGGAAGGAGATTGTTTCCTGCCTTCCCTGGATGAAGATGTCTCTGTGTTCCTCTTCTGAGTACAACCTGGCAGATCTGGAGAACACAATAGTAATGAACCTTTGGGGCAAACAGAGCACACAGAAACTGCTCAAACTTCACTGCTATGACTGATACTTCTCTCAAAGTGGCAGCTTTTCCTCACTCCCCATCCTGCATATGGCACCATCTAAATTCACCTTCACAGCCTTGGTTCTCTCCCTTACATTCTTCTCCAGCTTTTACCGATACAATGTGCGTTCAAACTATTCCTCTTTAGGTCCATGGTCTTTGGAAAATGATCCCTCATGGTATGGCAAGGGACATTTCTTTGCCAAGGAAATATCCCTAAAGAAATTCTTCTTTATAGAAAAATCTATTCACATTTAAAAAAAACATTCAATTAAAATTTCATACATGAAACCATATCTTAGTAAATCCTATTCTTCTCAGTCAAGATAAATTTCATGGACTCCCCTTCCGTCTTCAAGGGTAACGATTTATATATTAACTGGATTTCTTTTCATTGTAACTATGATGTCAGTTTCCTTGACAAGTCACCAGAGAGCTTGTATACACCAACACAGGTAACTTTGCCTTTGACTTTATATAACTGCCCCCCAGAGAGACTGGAGAAATCGTGGAAACAAATCAAAGCAAATTATATAATTTCCTTCCAGATGTGTGTAAATCCAAGCATTCCTTGGGATAGAGCCAGCGAGCACCTACTCCAAGAATCTTCTATCATTCTCATGGAGATAAAATAGGAGCCTTTTGAACTTTGGGTACATCATGCTCTAATTCTTGGACCTACTAATCCACAGAAGCTAATAGGAAAGGATAGATTCTCTTGAAGGTAAGCCCCTCTACACATTGATTTCATATGTGCTGTGAGGCTAATTTATGGGGTATTATGATTATGATTATGTTATCATTATAATACTATGATTATGAGAATTACAAAACTAAATAATACCAGCCCTTGCCTCTTAAGCTTGTTATAGTTTTACTATATATAAACTCTGTCCAAATGGTGCCTGGACAGAGTACATATTCAAACACTGCTAGTGCCTTTCCTCAATTTTCTTAGAAATTCAAACAAAAACCAAAAATTTCCTCTAAATTCTTTAGAAATTGTGGCTATGTACATGTGGATACAAAATATAGGAAAAGAGAGAAACCATGCAAAGTAGGAACTGGAGATAATGATATTATTTACAGAATTCCCTGTCGATTCTTCATAGCAGAAAGTGAGGAGATGATTACAAACAATCTAAGTCTTGACTCAAGGTGAAGGGCTGGGTTTGAACCAACCATCCATCTTTTTGATGAAAGTAATTTCTGTGGCAAACAGCATTCTTTGGAGGCCTGGACAAGTTCAGAGCAGCACTGACTGCAAAGCTGTGAGTAGAGTAAAGCAGCACTTTGCTGTGCAAAGTGCACCTCCTTCAAGGCTGCCCAAACACTATCTTTCCAGTGCCTCCCTGACCACCGTTCTCTGAATAGTGATCCTTGAACCTCCTTCCTACCACCACTCTCCTGAATTCTAAATCCCTCTTTCCTTACTGCACTTCTTCCCTCCACGGAACTTAGTACCTTTAACATATTCTATACTTACGTGTGTGTCATTTAAGAACAATCTCTCACTTTGCTTGAAGTTAAATATTAGAACAGAGAAATGTACCTGTTTTGTTCACTGGTGGATCTCTAATGCCTAGAACAGTGCCTGGCATATTGTAGGCACTCTCTACATATTTGTTGAACACAAATGAAAGGATGAATAAATAAGTGATTCATTGAATGAATGGATTCATTAAGTGAATGGAACAAGGGAAAGTAGAAAGATTTAACACGGTTCTTCACTTATTCTGTTACTTGAATCACTTGTGCTTCCAAGACCCACTCTGACCTACTTAGTGCAGAGAGGAAACAGAGAGGAGAAAGCTTAAATAATATAACCAAAAAAAGGTGGTAATAGAAGTTATACTCTACAATGGTTTTAGTTTCACTTGAAAGCTGCCTGTAGATTTAGGCCCCCAAGCAAAAGTCTTGCATCCCAGCCTCTCCCACCCCACTCTGAAATTTGTGGACCAAGTGGTATTAAAAACAATAAAAACTGTGGCTAATCTCTGGTTTCTGCCAGAGCACCTTAAGAGCATTTGTCAAAATCTGTGGGAAGCAAGCCCAATTTCACTCATGCACAGCTCGTTTTGTGGGTGGAGCTTGCTTGTATGTCATACAAAGCTTCATACCCCATTGAACAGAAATGTGTGTGTCTACAGGATACCCTCAGATTCTCAGAGTCCTATCTTGGCTTACTTTATTCATCAACTCTCCTTATCAAATGACAAGTGGGTTTCAACTGCGGTTTCATTTGTGGTAAATGGTAGTGAGAAAGCCTAGGATAATTCAATCCATCTGGTTGTTTTCCAGAAGAGGGGGCATACCCACCTCTGGCCAGTAGGAAACACATAGCCAGGAGAAAGTCGTTTGTAAGGCATATGGCTTGAATTCAAAAGTCATCTTCTAACTACTTCTACCCCACTAGGCTCATGTCTCTCTAATAATAGTTAACATGTATCTCTCTAATAATACTTGGTCCACATATCAGTCATTTATTGGGCATCTGTCATGTTTCAGGAATCAATGCCGAAGACACAAAAATGAAAAATCTCAAAGAACTCTAGGAACTCTCTGTCTAGTGGAAAAAAATATCAAGAAGTGAACAGCCCCAGTGTCATGAGATAAACACAGTGCTGAGCATATGTGTAGAATGCTGCGGGTTCAAAACGAAGAAGTTAGGAATGTGTTCACAGACGAAATGATAATTATTACTATGTGTATATCTGTTTCCCAATTTAACTGTGAACTCATCAGGGCCAGGAACAGAATCTTAATTATTTTTCTACCCCTGTGACTAGCAGGGTTCATTGAATAAATGAATGAAATAATTAATATGTAAATCGAAGAATTTGAAGTAACTTTCAAACTCAAAGACCATAAAGTTATCTTTGTGGCAGTCACCGATATATTACAAAGACAATGTTTTAAAACGTGGGAGTTAGAATAAAAAGAACTCATTAAAGAAAGTCAGGCTCCTAGAGCATATTTTCTCTCATATTTCAACATAGTCCTGAAAATAAGGGCAATAAGGCCATAGGGAGGCAGAACTGAAGAGCAAAAGAGACCTGGAGAAGAACAGACCAATAGACCTAGGAAGTGACTTGGTTAAGAAAGACAAAGGAGATGGGGGGAAAGATGTCCTCTAGCAAAACTAATTATGTTCTTATTCACTTCTGTCAAGGAAACAGGTAGGATAGCGTGACACTCAGGGTTATTTAGTCTTAAGTTTCGGTTTACAGGAAATACAGGTTTAGGGCAACAAGTTAAAACATCACTACAGAAGAAAACACATACAAATCCAGAATGTGGAGCATTCTACAAGACAACTTCACTGCTCCTGTCTAAAAGTCAATTGCAAAAAAAAACAAAAAAACAAGCAAGAATGGTGTGGGATTGTACAAAATTTTAAAAAAAACTGAATTTTTGAGAACTGGGGCAAGGTGAATATTGATTAGATAGAAGAAGATACTAGGAAATTTCTGCTAATGTTTTAGGGATACTCATGGTATTATGCTTATGTCAGAAAATATTCTTATTTTTAGGAAACAGCAACAGAATTAAGAAGAAAGTGTCATGATGAATGTGGGTTCAGAAAAGAGAGGGAAGTAGTTAACAGAAAAGGAAATTTTTCAAAACGTGAATGATTATAACTAGATTATGTATCTGAGGGTATCTATCGAGCTAGTGTTTTATCTCTTTGGTATATTTGGAAATTTTTCAAAATTGAAAGATGAACTTAGAAGAAAAACATTACCAAGAAAATTTGTTAATACAAGAAAAAAAAAAGAAAAACAGAACTACCCATAGTCCCTCATTAATCTGTTAAGTTCTACAGCACAGTAAGTCTAGCCAGCCGAAGTTCAAGCCTCCGGGAATCCTTTTGGCACTAAGTAGAAATGACAGTTTTATAATGAGAACTAAATTTAGCAAGTTCAGAGTTTCACAGACATAATCTGTGAAGTCTAAATTACAAAGATATGTACATCTCCAATTCTGACTTACAGGAAAGGTTCGGTTTTGCAGGCTGTGGTTGCCTGAAGGGAACTGTGCATATGTGCAGTTTTCTATGAACCTATGTTGAATATTTATGTTATAGAGTATTTTCTATTAAGTTTGTTGCTATAACTTTGTGGAAGAGTACTTATACTAAAATATTAAAAATCCTGGGAATCCTGAAAAATTAGGGAGGCAAGATATGCCTGTCAACAATATTCTCTGAAAAGTATTACCTTGAAAAATCTACAGAATTATGTTTGAATAGCACTTATATGCCCTAAGAAACTGAAATTAGGGACACTTAGTGGAAACTAGTGAATCCTAAAATTTCTTCTATATCCTATATGTATGTATTTTCATTTTCTCTGGGAAGGCTAATCATGCATACTGACAAAGACACTCATGATTCCTTATCCTAGGAAGGAAGAGTCATGACTATGAAATTCCCATTGCTCCCTGTTGGATGCTAAACTATATTCCTCTCCAGAATGCTCCTCCAGCATTGTAGACTACCTTAGCTAAAATAGGTGTTCACCTCCACTAGCACACAGGGCATCCAGACTCCTGCTATGTGCACAAGTCTTCCAGCCTGAGGCTTTCTAAGACTGCCCAGCTCAGTCAATGCTCCATCAAGCCAAGGAACATGTATTCCACTTGCAAGGAAGTAGGTTTGTCATACACCAGAAATACCTAATATGTGTTCTGCATGGCCATTCTGCCTTGAGAAAGATTAATATATCCTATTGGAACTGGAATGTTCAAAGAAATAGATTAATGCTCACATGAGCTAGTCTAGCCCAGGAAGCTAATTTCTTCTTGTGCAAGCTAATTCTCTTCCTGTTTTGAATTGACTGTCAAGGTCAAGTTTTAGTGTTCTGTGCTGATAGAAAAGTCATCTACATAAGCTTTCAGTGCTTAGGATATTTTGTCTCTTAAGGTGCTTTTGGCCCCAAATTTTGTAACTGGTTGACAAGTATGATTGTTGTACATTTCAAATAATTCACTGATTTTTTGTTCTATAGGTGAGACAACAGACCCCACGGAGAGACTGTGGGTCTAGCACATTTGTGCCAGTTGTTGCAGTGGTTACTAGCCTGGTTATTAGCCATTTGTCTCTAACAGCCAGTTCCCTGATTGGAAATTTGAGAGCTGAAGAGACTTCCAGGAACATCCCAGGGGCCTAGGGTAGTGGAAACACAACCCTATCTTTCAGAATACAATAGTTTCCTTTGATTACACAGTGGTCGAGTAAGAACAAGGCCACCATAGAGGCTCCTCAGCTTTACCATGATCAGGGAGATGAATAACTGTGATGAGGTTACTGAAAGTTTGTCCTCCAAACCAAAACATCTTGTAATTCTACCTCTTTGCTAAGCCTTCCCCAGATTCTAATGCATTATCCTTGAGTAGGCCCAGAGAGTTAGTCTTCACTTATTTTTCATAGCCTCCTCTAATACCCTTATTCTTATTGCCTGATTTCTGAAAGATACATGGAGTTTTCTTGTACTGTGTTTAAAAGTTATACATTCTATTTTTATAAGATTCATACTTATGTTCCTATATCCCTACTGATTGCTTAATGTATCAATTCTTTTATTTTGTCGTTACTTTATTAGGGTGGTGCCTGTGGCTCAGTGAGTAAGGCGCTGGCCCCATAAACCAAGGGCAGTGGGTTCCAACCCGGCCCTGGCCAAACTGCAACAAAAAAATAGCCAGGCATTGTAGCGGGTACCTGTAGTCCCAGCTACTCGGAAGGCTAAGGCAAGAGAATTGCCTAAGCCCAGGAGATGGAGGTTGCTGTGAGCTGTGATGCCACAGCACTCTACCAAGGGCAACAAAGTGAGACTCTGTCTCTAAAATTAAAAAAAAAAAAGTAATAAGTTTTGTTTCCATATTCATGTATTGTCCACGTTTTAGTTCTGTTAAATATTTCCCTTTTTGCTTTTCTTTGATTAGATTTTTTTTCTAAAAAAAGAACAATAAACTTCACCAAGATATTTGATCATCTTTATTTTCTGATCTTTTTTTGTTGTTCTTGTTTAGGATTCATTGAAGGTACAAAGAATTAGGTTACATTGGCTGCATTTGTTAGATAAAGTCCTCTTATAATTGTGTCCCGCCCCAAAGAGGTATGCCATATACTGTGAGCCCCATCCTCCTTCCTCCTCCCCTCTCCTTGCTCCCTTATTTCTCTACCCTCCACCTTATATTAGATCATCTACTTCTCAGTTCTTCATATTAGAACTGAGCATACTGAATTCTTGCTTCTCCGTTCTTATGAAACTTTACTAAGAAGAATGTGTTTCAATTCTATCCAGTTTAATATAAAAGATGCAAAGTCTCCCATCTTTTTTAATGGCTGAATGGTAGTCCATGGTATCCATATACCACAGCTTGTTGATCCATTCCTGGGTTGGTGGGCATTTAGGTTGTTTCTACATTTTGGCAACTGTAAATTGAGCTGTGATGAACAGTCTAGTGCAAATGTCCTTATAATGGAAGGATTTTTTTTCTTCTGGGTAGATGCCTAGTAATGGGATTGCAGGATCAAATGGGAGGTCTAGTTTAAGTTCTTTGAGGATTCTCCATACTTCCTTCCAAAAAGGTTGTATTAATTTACAGTCCTACCAGCAATGTAAAATGTGTTCCCTTCTCTCCATATCCTTGCCAACATCTGCAGCTGTGAGACTTTGTGATGTGGGCTATTCTCACTGGAGTTAGGTAATATCTCAGGGTGGTTTTGATTTGCATTTCTCTGACAATTAGGGATGATGAGCATTTTTTCATATGTTTGTTAGTCATTCATCTGTCTTCTGTAGAGAAGGCTTTATTCATGTCTACTGCCCAGGAATATGTGGGATTGTTGGGTCTTTTTTTGTTGTTGTTGATTACTTTGAGTTCTCTGTAGCTCCTAGTTACCAAGCTCTTATCTAATTCATAATATGCAAATATCCTTTCCCATTCTGAAGGTTGTCTATTTCCTTTGGTTGTTGACTCCTTAGCTGTACAAAAGCTTTTCAGTTTAATTAAGTCCCATTTATTTATTTTTGTTGTTGTGGCAATTGCCACTGAAGTTTTCTTCATAAATTTTTCCTCAGGCTGATATTTTCATGTGTTTTGCCCACACTTTCTTCAAGGATTTTTATTGTTTCATGTCTTAGATTTAAATCTTTTATCCATCGTGAATTAATTCCTGTAAGTCCTGAGAGGTGCAGGTCCAGTTTCAGTCTTTTACATGTGGTATCCAGTTCTCCTAGCACCATTTATTCCATAGGGATTCTTTTCCCCAGTGCATGTTCTTATTTGGTTTATCAAAGATCAGGTGGCCATAAGAGGTTAGTTTCATCTTGTGGTTTTCTATTTGGTTTCAAAAGTCAATGTTTCTATTTTTTTGCACCAATATCATGCTGTTTTAATCACTATGGCCTTATAGTATAGCCTAAAATCTGGTAGGGTGATATCCCTGGCTTTGTTTTTATTACTAAGAATTGTCTTGGCTAGATGGGGTTTTAGAACTTTCTCCTAAAATATATTCAATATAGTCTTTTTTTTTTCTATTCAATATATCTTTTTTTTTTCTTTTTAAGACATTTATATTCTACACCTACTTAATTTCACATGTACTCTTACAAGATGCACCATAGGCATGGTCCCACCAATTACTCTCCTTCCACTCATCCTCCCCCCTTCCCTTCCCTCACTCTCCTCTTTCCCCTTCTTCTTAGGCTATAATTAGGTTATAGCTTTCATAAGAAAGCTATAAATTGGTTTCATAGTAAGACCGAGTACATTGGATACTTTTTCTTCCATTTTTGAGATACTTTTTTTTTTTTTTTTTGAGACAGAGCCTCAAGCTATCCCCCTGGGTAGAGTGCCATGGCATCATAGCTCATAGCAACCTCCAACTCCTGGGCTCAAGCGAGTCTCCCACCTCCACCTCCCAAGCAGCTGGGACCACAGGTGCCCACCACAACGCCTGGCCATCTCTTGGTTGCAGCCATCATTGTTGTTTGGCGAGCCCAGGCTGGGGACTC
>CAUYQV010017779.1:0-34197 GCA_963574575.1 Galagoides demidoff
GCGCCTGTGGTCCCAGCACAGGGGAGGCGGAGGCAGGAGACTCGCTTGAACCCAGGAGTTGGAGGTTGCTATGAGCTGTGATGCCATGGCACTCTACCCAGGGGGATAGCTTGAGGCTCTGTCTCAAAAAAAAAAAAAAAATTCAAGTTAATTGAAAGGTAAAGCAGAATTAGAAAATTACCAATTTAGAGTCCCATGCAACAGTAGCCAATGAGCACAGGCATTAGATCAAAGGAGGATGGGTCTTTGCAATGCCAGGACCAGCTATTTCCTCCTGAGAGGATGATCTATCTTAGCATTCTTGAAAGTGACAAAACCAGGCTCCCTGGGCCTCAGGATGAGATGCCACGGGAAGCACGTATTCCTGCTATGAAGTGTTCTTGCCAAGCAGGTGAACCCAAATGGAATCAAGCCTGTAGGCACCTTCCATTAAGTGAAGAAGGAACCAAGGAACAAGTTAAACAGCACCACAGAGACACAAACAGAGAAACCCAGAGAGAAACAAGTATGCCTGCAGCAAGACACCGCCATACGGGTAACGAGGAGGAGAAGGAGAAAGACGATTCCCAATTTCTGATATTTAAGAGAAAGAACAACTACATTAATATGTGAAACTTGTTTGGGTCCTGATTCTGGAAAACCAACATAAGATGACCTTTCACAACAACTGGAGAACTTTGTTTGTGGAAGAGGTCTTACATGAAACCAGGGAACTATTCCAACAATAAGATCGTGGTTATGCTAAGGTCAATATTTTTCAGAGACAGATACTGTTGCATGTGGGAGTGAAATGTCAGAATGTGTGAGACTCACTTTAAACTGCTTCAGCAAAGAAAAACAGAGGAGGAATAAGTATTGTAAATGGGGCAAAATCACGAACAATGATGAGACGAAGTGACAGACAAATGGAGATTCTATTTCATGTACATTTGAACATTTCCAAGTACATTTTTAAAATTTTGCTCTTTGCAAAGAAAAAAACATCTCTTATTTAATAAGCATACTACTGAGAATCACTGTGAGACGAAACACATATTGCAATTAAGCAACTTAAAAGTCAGGCAAGAGAAAACAAGAGAAGCCAGCTTTCAAAAATAGCCTACTCAATAACAAAATGTGTTTAAGAGCAGGCCGCTACACCAAGATACTGTACTGTGTGACGGTTATTAGTTTGCAAAATTTTAGCCAGGAAAAAGGAAACTCTTTAGGAATCACAAAATAATATTTTTTAAAATACGCGAGATAGTGCATTTCCTTATTTTAAAAAATGTTATTTCAAAATGCTTAGCAGGTACAGATGTTTTTGATACATGAGCAGCATTTATAATGGTTAAGTCAGGGTTTTTTAGTGTGCCCATCTCCAGAAGAATGTTCACTGTACCCAACAGGTAAGATTTCATGCCTCAGCCCCTCAGCCCTTCTTCTTGATATCCAATGATGTTTACATCACTCTGTGCTCAAGCATGCTCATCATTTAGCTCCCAGTTATTAGAGAGTACATGTGATGTTTGTTTTTCCATTACTGAGATACTTCCCTTAGGATAATGGTTTTTGGTTCCATCCAAGTTGCTGCAAAAGACATTATTTCATTCCTTTTTATGGCTGAGTAGCATTCCAGAGTATACCCTATGTACACCACATTGTCTTAATCCACTCATGAATTCATGGGCACTTGGGTTGATTCCAGATCTTTGCAATTGTGAATTATGTGGTGAATAAACATTTGAGTGCAAGTGTCTTTTTGATAAAATGACTTCTTTCCCTTAGGGTAGATACTTTGTAGTGGGATTGCTGGGTCAAATTGTGTGTCAAATGCTGGTTTTAAATTTTCATTTCCCTTCTGATTAGTGCTGTTGCACATTTTCTGATCTGTTGGTTGGCCATTGGTCTGTCTTCTTTTGAAAAATGTCTGTTCAATCTTTTGCCCACTTTTTAATGGGGTTATATGATTCTTTCTTGCTGATTGAGTTCTTAGTAAATCCTGCACATTAGCTCTTTATCAGAAGTAGTTTGTGTATATTTTCTCTCACTCTATAGGTTGTCTGCTTACTCTGTTGATTATTTCCTTTGCTTGATTGACAATGCTCTATCTGAAAAGACCCATGTACAGATGGAAAACCCTGTGCAACTTTCCGTCCTCTCCTTGAGAGCTGTGTGCCTGGGCTGTTTCTAGTCTGCCATCTTGCTCCTCCCTACTCCGTATTATAGAAAACGTTTTAATTTCAGAAACTGGTCTTTATATACATTTTTTCCCACCATTTGTTTAGATGACTCAATCCAGGTTTAGATCTTTATTTACAAATTACGTAAAAAAACTTGAAGGACTGGATTTGACAGAAATAGTACTATCAAATAATTATTAACATTTACCACTTAGGATCTTGAAAACCAAAGTAAAATGGAAATTACCTAAAATATGTTGACAAATGGAATGAAAATGATTACCCCTGGAGACAAATGTACAAATAATAAGATGAAGAAAGACATCACAATCTTCTTATACCAAAAATAAAACTAGTTCAGGTTTGCAGTAAGATATGTGGCAATTATAAAGGAACCTGAGATTAACCCTGTGTAACAATGTTATAGGTATAAAAAGCAAAGACAGAACCAGATCTTCCCAGCATGTTGAAAAAAAAAATTGAAAATCAAAAGGTGATATTTATTTAGCTGATAGAAGGAATTTTATGTCTATGATGTTATATAACATGAACACCTACAATTATAATGTAATATTGCTTTTTTCTTCAAAGCAAAAGCAGACAACTATTCTTCAGGACTTAAAGGCTGGCTGCTCACCCATCGAAGGTCCCTGCGGACTTTCTGAGTGTCCTCTCAACCCTTCATTTCCATAACCTCCATCTTGGATCATCTGGCATCACACATACAACCGTCCAAACTCTCAGAGGATTTGAAAGTTTCTTAAAATTCTCCTTTGTTGGAGGAGGAAAATAAATATTCAGAGTTTCAAGCTGCCTTTCATTCTGTGACACTAAAAACTAACTTAAAAATAAATTTGGCCAAAATTTCATCACTATTAGGAAAACAAGGGAAAATGATGTTGAAGGCAGACATGTGAAGAAAATGCAAATAATTATATCTTTTGACCCCAAATGTTCTCATTGTCCAAGGATGGCTTTTTTGTTTGACACCAAATTTCTGACATAAAGAAATGACAAATTATCCTTAAAAGCCTAAAACGTGACAACGTTTGTTCTAATGCATACTCAATTTCTTTTCTGAACAAAAAACCTGTTTGTCTTGAAAAAGTTTTTAAGAAAAAGATAAAGCTAAGCATTGAAACAGGGATATGCGTCATGTTCCCCTGTCTGCTGTCACTGCAATGATTAGAAATATTAGATTTCACCAGGGGCAGGGCTTTTTCTTATAATCTCCAGAAGAGACTAGAAATGGAACATCTTCTGATTCTTCTATTTTTTTTTTTTGTATCCCATGGGAGGAAGAAACACTAATTTTTGACTGTAACAAATGTAAGCCCCATCATAGCACAGTAACTAGGGTCGGGGGTAGGAAAGATAAATAATGTCAAATATTTATGAAAAATGAAATCCTAATTCTAAACAAACTGAGAAGATTGGAATAGATAGAGTTCTTTACAAATATTTGCATGAGACCAGCATTACCCTGATCCCAAACCTAAAAATAAAGAGTAAAGAAGAAAACTAAGGACCAATCATGCCTCATAAACTTAAATCCCCAAAAAAAAAAAAAAAATTCATAAATGAAATCCAAAATCATATTTTAAAAGTATAACACAAGCCAGGCTCAGTGGCTCATGCCTGTAATCCCAGAACTCTGGGAGACCAGGTGAGGGGATTGCTTGAGATCAGGAGTCTAAGACCTGCCTAAGCAAGATCCCATGTCTACTAAAACTAGAAAAAATAGCCAGGCATTTATGCCTGTAGTCCCAGCTGTTCATGAGGCTGAGGCAAGAGCCTCACTCAAAATAATCTTGCTTGAGCCCAGGAGTTTGAGGTTGCTGTGAGCTATGATGCCATAGGAGTTTGAGGTTGCTGTGAGCTATGATGCCATAGCACTCTACCCAGGGCAACAAATGAAGACTCTACCTCAAAAAAAAAAAAAAAACACAAAGGAACATAACACATTATAACCAGGTGGAGTATATTCTAAAAGTACAAATCTGATTGGACACTTACAAATTAATACCATTCATCTTATTTATAGACTAAAATAGAAAAACCATCTCATATCCAGACACCGAAAATGCAATCAACAAAATACAAAATATTTTCTGATAAAAATTTTTTGGAAACTGAAATTCAAAGGGAACCTCTTCAGCCAGTAAAGAGCATCTATGAAAAGACATAGCTAATATCCTAGTTAATATTAGAGACTGAATTAATGTTTCTCTTTAAGATCAGAAAAAGGAATAATGCCTACTCTCAACAATTCTACTGAAAATCATATTGGGTGCTGAGATAATGCAAGAAGGGAATTAAAATAAATGAAACATATCCAGATTGGAAAAGAGCACATAAGAAACCATCTTTTTTCAAAGATTAACTAATTGATTCTATTAAAAATTCCTTAGAAATCTATTTTTAAAAGCTCCTGGAACTAATCAGTTTAGGAAGGTGGAAAGATAGAGTAATACAGAAAAATCAATCAGAAATTGAAATTTTAAAATATCATTTTAAGATATTTTATTCTAAAATAGCATTCATAAATAAAAAATGGTTAGAGATAAATATGACAATGTATGTAAGACTTGTACTCTAACAACTATAAAACATCTTATTATTATTTTTTTTTTTTTTTTTGAGACGGAGCCTCAAGCTATCCCCCTCCATAGAGTGCCATGGCACCGCAGCTCATAGCAACCTCCAACTCCTGGGCTCAAGCGAGTCTCCTGCCTCTGCCTCCCAAGTAGCTGGGGACACAGGCACCCGCCACAATGCCCGGCCATTTTTTGGTTGCAGCCATCATTGTTGTTTGGCAGGCCCGGGCTGGGGATTCGAACCCGCCACCTTAGGTGTAAGTGGCTGGCGCCTTAGCCGATTGAGCCACAGGCGCCGAGCCACATCTTATTATTATTTAGGAATTATTTAGGCCTTTAACTTATAATCAACAAGAAAAACTCCAAAACCTTTCACCTTGGTCCATATCTCAGATTATATATACAAATTAACTAAAAATTGATGAGACCTATTGTAAACCCAAAGGTAATAAAACTTCTAGAAGAAGACCTAGCAGAAAATCTCTGTGAACAAAGATTTCTTAGATACAATACGAAAAGCAGGATGCATTAGAAAGTAGATAAACTTGTCTGCATCAAAGGTAAAACCCTCTGTTCTCTGAAAGACATTGTTAAGAAAAACACAAGCCACCAACTGGGAAAAAAAATTCAAATCACTTATTTGATAAAAGGCTTGTAAATAGGAATAAAGAATTTTCAAAACACAATATTGAGAAAATACTCTAAGTTTTTAAAAGGGGAACAAGAAAGTCTGACATCATCAGTCATTAGAAAAACACAGCTTGAAACCATGAGATACCACTGCGCACCTGAAATAGATACCACTGCTCAGAAGGTCTGAAACACAAAGGCAGATCAAACCACGATTCAGATGGGATGTGGACCTATTCATGAACGCTGCTGGTATGTAAATACTGGGAATATAAAATGGTGCAACTAGTTTGGAAAATATGTTGGCGGTCTTGTTAAAAGTTGAACCTACTATCTGACCAAGCCATTTCCACTCTTTCTGGATGTGTTTTAGGAACAGAACCTCACACCATGATGCTATACTATGTAGAATTGAGGGGAAAGCAGAGTATGGGAAGAGAATGGAGGGAAAATAAAGAGATATCCTGGAAGATATGACCTCTTTCCTTTGTGAAGATTGTCATCTGCATGAGAACCTTGGGCTGCTGTAGGTGTATTACGACCACAAGTGATGATGTAACTGCCCAAGCCAAGGACATCAGAAATGAAAAGAGGAAAGCTACAGGGTTCAAGAGCTTAGGGTAGTCCTGAACTAACAAATCCTGGTTTCTTGTCATATATCTCCAGATTTCTCATCATGTGTGAAAAGAAACCTCTTGTTCATTATCTCTACTACTTTTGGTTTGGGCCTCTGATTATTTGCAACTTATCTAATGTACATCTAATAGATAGCCAATTTCTATACAAATCAGCTAGAGAGAATCAATCCTCTATCCAATATTTAATATAGAACATTATTGTTTCAAACTTTTATGTGTCTCCTCCCACCCCTTAACTGCTCCCCTAATCTTTCCTCTTCTCTCCCTGTCACACACACACGGGCATGCACCTGTGAACAACAATGCTGGTGTCATTTTTTTCTTTTGTTTTAATCCTCCCTTTTACTCTTTCATCTCAGGTTTTGAGCTCTCTTTCTCTCACTGTATTCCAAAATGTTCTAGGACATTTTTAAGAAAATCATTTTCCCAACCATGACCATGTTCCAAGCCTTTTTTTGGTGCAGTTTTTTGCCAGGGGGTGGGTTTGAACCCACCACCTCCAGCATATGGGACTGGCGCCCTACCTTTTTGAGCCATAGGCGCCTCCCACAAGCATGTTATCTTGATCATCACTACTACATAGGCAGAATGGGCAAATGACCTCTCTGGAAAGAGTCAATAAAGCAAGTTAAGAGGACTTTGGAGTCAGTTCGCCTGTATTCAAATCCTTCCTCTGCCAAAAACTAGCTGAGGGACCTTGGGAATAAGCAATGATCATCTAAGTCTTAGTTACCACATCTATGACATAGACTTAATCATAATAATATACCAATTACACAGAGTCAGGAGGAGTAAGGTACTAAGTCCACCTATTATCAGTAGTACTGTCATCACCGTTTGCCATTTTAGAGACGTGAGACTAAACCTCTTGAGATTGAATAACTTATAAGCCTATGTAGAAACGAAGGGCATGGTTCAGGTTCCTCACTCCAGTCTCAGTGCTCTTTTCCATAGCAGGCAGATTCTCTAACAAGATGCGCTGACGATCTGCAGGAGTTCAATGATCACAAACCAAAGCAGATGAGACTATTTACTTAATGAGTTGTCAACCCAAACCCTAGAAAATTTAATTTCTGAGCTTATGTGGGACTATCCTGCACTTGCTAATGGAGATTTCCTCCAGCCATGATTGAAGAGGGCATTTGTCAGAGTGCGGTCACCACAGAGTATTGAAGTGAGCCCTAGGTGAGGTGCAGGCGATACAAAGAGAAAGCGCTCACAGGTTAATCTCCATGTACTGTCCTTCCTGAAAAGGAGAGAGCCTTCAATTCAGTTCCTGCTTCTGACACTTAAACTCACAGGCCAGTGCCCTCTGTGCTGAGCCTTCCCAGGCTGCTGTCTCACCAGGACACGTGGTGTGATCCCACCCAGCCACCATGGGGCACATAAACCAAATCCAACTTGCTGTTACCCCTCAAGTTTATTTGGATTCCAGATAGCTCAATGAAATAACAGCCACAAAAGAATAATACACATGCCTCTGACCTACATTTACAAACATCTTATGTATCTATCAGCCTCTCTAATGAAACTCAACCCATTGTTGGAAGTTCTAATGCTCTTCCCAGTGCTAGAGAGGATATGCAGATGGCCAGGCGTGGTGGTTCACATCTGTAATGCTAGCAGTCTGGGAATTGAGGCATGTGGATTACTTAAGCTCAGGCATTCAAGACTAGCCTGAACAAGAGCAAGACTCCATCTCTATTAAAAATAGAAAAATTACCTGGGCATTGTGGTGGGTGCTTGTAGTCCTAGATACTCCACAGGCTGAGACAGGAGGATCACTTAAGCCCAAGAGTCTGAGGTTGCTATGAACTATGACTCCATGGCACTCTACCTAGGGTAGTGTAACAGAATGAAACTCAAAAAAAAAAAAAAAAAAATACACACAGATGCATAAAGGATGGAATTCACCTTTCTCACTATATTTCCTTCAAAGAGATTAGAGACCTCTTCTCGCCTTGTTAGGCTTTAATGGGCTAAGTTCTACAGAGAAAAAGCAAGAAAGAGCTCTGAGACATTTATGTCTAGAACAATATTTCCTGGCCTTCCCCACGCACTAAGGCCAACAGTCACTTTCTTTATCTTTGCCTCAGGTGACCAGTGCGTGATGCCCCAGAGCAGTAGGTCTCCAACTCACAGTCAGAAGTCGTGTCTCCGCTACACCTTTCAGCTGTGCTGTCAATCTTCCACTCTTTAGTTTCTCTCCGAGAACAGAACCATCACCAAAAGGGCTTTATTTGGGTTCCCCTGGGCCCACTCCTAGCACACACTCCCACACTCCGCAGCAAAACGATGAGAGTAGAGAACACTTCTGAGAACTTTTGTTGGCCATTTGTCATATTCAGAGAAGTTTCTGTTCATGTCTCTTGCCCATTTATAACTGGGTTGGTTGCTTTTTTCTTGTTAATTTGAGCTCTCTGTAGATTCTAGTTATCAGCCCTTTGTCAGATTCATAACATGCAAAAATCTTCTCCCATTCCAAAGGCTGTCCATTTGCTTTAGTTGGACTCTTAGCTGTGCAGAAGAAGATTTTAAGCTTTATCGGGTCCCATTTATTTTTGGCGTTCTTGTGATTGCTGGGGGTGGGGATGCCTTCATAAAATCTTTTCCCAACTCTGTGATTAGTGAGCATTTAGGCTGTTTCCACATTTTCTCTTGGGGGAGGAGCACATTTATAAGAGGGACTTTGCTTGACAAATGTAATTAGTGTAACCTGGATCTTTGTACTTTCAATGAATCCCCAATAATATAAATAAATAAAA
This sequence comes from Galagoides demidoff, assembly GCA_963574575.1. NCBI lineage: Eukaryota > Metazoa > Chordata > Mammalia > Primates > Galagidae > Galagoides > Galagoides demidoff. Next base: position 8,793 of record CAUYQV010017779.1, read on the forward strand.
TAAAATATTTTCCCAGGCAAATATTATCAAGTGATTTCCCCACACTCTTTTCTAGAATTTTTATTGTTTGATGTGATGTCTGAAATTTAAATCTTTTGTCCAGCAAGAGTCATTTGTTAATGGGGAGAGGTACAGGTCCAATTTCAGTCTTCCACATGTGGCAACCAGTTCTCCCAGCATTATTTGTTAATAGGGATTCTTTTACCCAATGGATGCTTTTATTTGGTTTATCAAAGATCAAATAGCAATATGTGGCTGGGTTCATCTCTAGATTCTCTGTTCTATTCTGTAGACCTATGTCCCTATTTTTGTGCCAGTACCATGTTGTTTTGATCACCAACTACCATAGACTTATAGTATAACATGAAGTCAGGTAACATGATGCCTCCAGATTTTGTTTCTATTTCTCAAAATTGTATTGGCTATTCCAGATTTTTGCTGGTTCCATACAAAACAAAGTACTACTTTTTCAAGTTCTTCAAAGTATGAGATTAGTGCTTTGATGGGGATTGCATTACGTTTGTAAGGTTGCTTTGAGTATGGGCAATTTGTCTGGACATTTTACCAATGTTTATTCTTCCCAGCCACTAGCATGGTATGTTCTTCCATTTGTTAATGTCTTCTGCTATGTCTTTTCTCAGGGTTTCATAGTTCTCTTTATAGAGATCTTTCACATCCTTTGTCAGATATATTCCCCAGGTAATTCACCTTCTCTGGAGCTATTGTAAAAGGAGTCTCCAATTTTATTCTCAACTTGACTGTTATTGGCATATGAAAAGTCTACTGATTTGTGGGCATTGATTTTTTTATCCTCAGATGTTACTATATTCCTTAGTCACTTCTAGAAGTTTTGTAGATGAGTCCCTGGGATTTTCCAAGCTTAAGATCATGTCATCTGTATAGAGGGAGAATTTGACCTCCTCTGTCCCCATTTAAATACCCTTGATCTCCTTCCCATGCCTAATTGCAATGGCTAAAACTCCCAGTGCTGTGTTGCATATTAGAACAAACATATATAGAACATTTCATTCTAAAAAAAAAAATGAATACACATTCTTCTTATCAGCCCATGGACCATCCTCTCAGACTGATCATATCTTAGGACACAGGTTAATCTCAACAAATTCAAAAGAATAGAAATTATTCCTCATACCGTCTTAGACTATCATGGAATATAAGTTGAACTCAACACCAACAGAAATCTTTATACCCAAATAAAGTCATAGAAACTTAACCTTATCCTAAATAACAGCATGGTCAAAGATGAGATTAAGAAGGAAATAATTTTATTTAACAAAATGATAATGAAGCCACAAGCTATCAAAACCTGTGGGATACTGCAAAGGCAGTCCTAAGAGGCAAATTTATACTGCAAATTAAACCACTCTTGGGTAATTAAGTAGTCTCAACATTAACACTGTGTTAGCAAAGTCAACACTTCTTGTTTTCACTCATCTTTATTCCTTCTTTTCTACCAACGATGACAGACTCTGATTCCAGAAAAAAAATCAGGAAGATGCCTTCATTGAGAAAACAGACAGCAAGTCAATAACTTAATGGGCTGTCTCAAGAAACTGGAAAAGGAAGAACAACCCAAATCCAGAAGAAAAGAAATAACCAAAATCAGACCAGAATTAAATGAAATCGAAAACAAAAGAATCATTCAGAAGATCTGCAAAACAAAAAGTTGGTTCTTGGAAAGGATTAATAAAGTCATCATTTTTCTTTATGGTTTAGTGGCACTCCATAGCACACATATACTGCATTTTATTAATAAGTAATCATTTATTAATCATAAGTCATTCCTGTATTGGTGGCACTTGGGTTGTCTACAAGTCTTTGGGACACAGACATTTTTATTAGGTGTAGAAGCTTTAGCTGTCTATCCTGATGAAGCCAAGATCTCAAGGGTTTATTTTAATTCAATCATGATGCTAATCAGTGAAAAAGGAAAATAATAATCTTCAAGAAATTCAAACCAGAAAAAGAAGTTTTAAATCAGTACATTTATTTATTCTCTGCCACCTTCCAAACATGTTTTGAACATTATAAAAATATACGTAATAGGCTAAAGTAAGAGTTGAAAGACAAAATAAATGGCTAAGACTACCAGATTTTAAAGAAACAGACATTAACATTTGCTATGTCAAAAACTAGACAATTGCTCTCTCAACAAATAAACGCACTACAGGAGGATCAGGATTAACTACACTTTAACAAATCGACCAGACACTTTATCAGAAATAAGAGGATTGAAAACCCAAGGGCAGAACAAGGTTTCTCCTTCCTGCCTCATCTTTGTTTCTGCCCCTGAAGTCTCCATAGAAGGAATTGTCTTTCTCTTAACTATCATATTCTTTTTTGTTTTTTTATTTTTTAAAGTTGTACCTTCTAATAATCAAGGCAATGTTTTGTTACCTTCCCTCCTGGTGAAAGTAAAGTGAGGCAAAATGTAAGGGCACCGGACTAAAACAAGTCAGGTTGGCCCAGAATATGTCCTGAAATTCACACGCCATCTTGGAGGAGTCACTTCACCATCCAGCGTCCAAATTGCTCATTTGTAAAATGAGAGGAAAGAACAGGAAGAAGCGTCAGACCTTTCCAGCCCCAGCATTCTACTACATTTAGTGACGCGGATTTCTGCCTCTCTTATTTTCTACACAGCCACCACCAGCATTTGCTAAGTGTAGTCAAGAGACAGCCTAGAGAACGTTCCAGGATTTGCAACAACTTTCCTGAGGGCCACTGCTCCGCTTAACCTGCTGTTTTCATATACGTCTTTATAGCGGGTAAGCCACTCTTGGGTAATTAAGTAGTCTCAATATTAACATTGTGTTAGCAAACTCAACACTTCTTTTTGCTCATCTTTATTCCTTCTTTTCTACCAACTATGATAGACTCTGATTCCAGAAAAATAATCAGGAATAGACAAGCAGCACACATATCACCATGGAAACAGACAAGAGGGTATGGAAGACATTGGGGAAAGGGAGGGACAGAGATAGTAAGACTCACCCAAGCTCTTTGCAAGGCAACCACTTGGCTCTACGTCATCCTTTCTAGAAAGGGATCGCATAGCATCTGACAATGCTAACAGTTTTCCAGATTTCTATATCTCCTGATTTTATCCTAGGTGATATACTTACGTGAATTAACAATACATATCAGCTTTTATCTCCTCAGACTATACCAGGAACAGCTTTTAATATGTTCAATTCTCATATTTTTTTTTCTGATGCCCGAATCCCAGATTCTGACTTATTTATTTATAAACATTTCAGAATATTATGGGTTTCAAATGTTTTGGTTACATAAATTGTTTTCATACCATTTCAGCTGAAGTTACATGTCCACACAGTGTGCCTTGGACCCGTTTAGGTATGAATTTACCCACTCCCTCCCCCCACACTAATTGAAATTGATGAGTTATTTCTTTGTGTGCATATTATTGTATGCCATTAAGGCCCATTTCTGATCTCCAAAGACAGTTTTTACATGCCTCGCTCTTTTGAACAAGGAAACAAAATTCATTATCTAAGGACTGTTTTTCTCCAAAATAAACAATCTAAACTGGAGTCTTGGGGATTTGCACCGATACTCTACATGTGACACATGTCATGGCATGTCGTGGGCAAGGCCCTGAGTAAGACGCAGGCTGCCTTTATATGCTTCCCAGGGCTTCACTTGGCTCTGGTTCCATGTCCAGACAGACTTGTGCTGTGGTGCCTAGGTCAAAGACAGGTGAACCAGTAAGTGGGGACCCAGTAACTTCCTAACTCTGTCAGACTTGATTTAAAAGGCAGATAGCAAAAGGAACTGATTTTTCTTTCCTTCATCCATTTATTAAAATATTCACAAAAGCCTGAGAAATGCAAAGTAAAGTAGCACAGGTAATATTAAACAGCTACTTGCAGAATACCCAGAGGAATTTTGACTCAGAAAAGGGAGACGATGCCTCTGAAATAGAAGAGGCAGAAAAAGAAGACCTGAGGAAATTGCAGCTTCCTGGCACTGCAGACCCTTACCCAAGTCACAGGGTTTCTCAGACCATAAGACAAGCAGTGACACACACCTGTGACAAAATGGTTTTGTAGTCAAAGAGGTTTCCCATCCCGACCACTTTCATCAGTGATTCTTCTATTGCACCTGCCTGATTCATCTAACTCCCAGGAATGGAACATGTTTGATTGAGAAAGTGAGCAGACAGAAAACCATATCTTAAGTCAGAGCTTGGTATGAAGAAGGTGCTGAAAGTGAGGGAGCTGTGCAAACACGGGTCTCTAGGAGGCCTGTGTGCGCTGAGCCCGGCAAAGAAAACATGACCGAGTTCTCACCTGAGTACTAGGGTAAGAATAGACGGCTAGGGGCACAGGTGCAGGAGTCTAGTCTAGAAGAGTCACACCAGGAAAATTATCAAAAACACATCATGGACTACAAACGTCTCTCTGTGCTGCAGAAAAAAGGGAGTGCAGTCATTTACAGGTGCAGTGGCAGCAGGGACAAGGTGTAACTGTCTGGCCTCTGAACAAATACTGCCTCTATACACAGGCTTATCCTTTCTTAGAAATGATCAACAAGACTTATCCAGAGATTCTACAACATGAAAAGAGAAAACAGCACTCAGAGAATAGAAGCTTTCATCTGAAGACATGTGCCATGAATGACGGCAGAAAATTTCAAGAGAATTCACCTTATGAGAAAACTAACGAGAACTGAGATAGAAGCAGAAGTGAAAAGAAAGCTTGATAGGCTTGGATGTGGTGACTGGAGAATTTAAATACAATATCAGAATTGACAGTAAAAGCAAGAAAAGGCATATTTTACATTGCTAAAAATATAATCAAGGGATGATATGAAGAAAAAAGCTTCAAAACTCAGAATGTAGACAAAATGATAAAGTGAAATCATGTGAGAAAAAGGAGAGATGTAAGTGAAAAAAAAAATAATGAGGTGTGTGACACACCTTTGGGGGGCGGGATGCAATTATAAGAGGGGATTTACCTAACAAATAGAATCAGTGTAACCTGGTTCTTTATACCCTCAATGAATCCCTAACAACAACAACAAAAAGATAATGAAGAGTCAGCATAGAAGTAACTTGTATTTTGGAAAGTGTGTAGTTGCAAAGCATTACATGCTTCTTGCTTCACTTTTTAATAATCTTACTTGACCACTTGGTTTTCTTACAAGTTTTAGCTCCTCGGATATGTCTCTTTTCCTACCAATGCTAATGGAAGTCTAGCACTTAGCCTTGAAGACCACAGGTTCTACTAACTACTGTTGAACAAGAAAATTATTATTCCTCATAATAAATTCTTCTTGCAAGACAATCTCACACAACACCTAGAACTTACATATCATTACTATCTAGTGAGAAAGTAACTCTTAACCATTGAAATGTCTGTAATTTTTTTGAGACAGAGTCTTACTCATGTAGTAACATCATCACAACAACCTCAAACTCCCGGGTTCAAGCAATCCTCTTGCCCCAGCCTCTGGGGTAGCTGCAACTAATAGGTACACACCACAGTGCCCAGCTAATTTTTCTATTTTTAGCAGAGTCTGGGTCTCACTCTTACTCAGGCTGGTCTCTAACTCCTGAGCTCAAGCAGTCCTTTCACCTCAGCCTCCCAGAAGGCTAGGATTATAGGCGTGAACCATTGCACCCAGCCAAACGTCTGTAATTTTGATTGTATTATTTACCTCTGCGTTACAAGAGAGATAGGTAACATGTTTTATTACAATCATTGCTATGTGTAGGATATACCAAGAAGGTGCACTTAGGAATTTAACACATTTAAAGAGCTTATTTCAACTAAAATTTTAAACTACTGCTAGATTAATTGATCAAATGATCCTAAAATGTTCAGGACTGTGCAAACATTCAGAATGTTGACCTACCCCAAGGAAGAATTTGCAAAACCCTGATTTCTGTCTGCCTTCTCTCTTAAGGTCTACACAGTAAAGCACATCACGCTGTTGTTCCCCAAGTAATAAAAACGATACCTTCAGGACTGTACCTAAGCAACGCTTAGACACAAACTCTATCAGAGGTAACTGGCATTATGTCACAAGGGCAAAGATAACACACCTGTTACTTTCCTAGAGTGTAAACTCTTAAAATTTTGCTTTGTCTATAGTAGTTATAGGAATGCTATATATATGATGTTCCAAGGAGATTTTCTGGATGTACGTATGGCCCAGAATCCCTCTTGATTCTCACAAATTTAAAAACCAATAAGCTACTTTTAATGATTAGCAAACCAAACATAATCTAGGCAAATAAAATTAAGTTTCTGTGTTTCCTATCCCATCTATAAAAAGGATTAGATAGATTTTATAACAAGTTCAAAGTTTGGCGTTTGGCATTATCCAGTTTAATATGTAGATTATGTGACACACAAATCCACTTCCGGGGCCCTAGCAGGTGCTTCCATCACTGAGGCTGCTGTCAGTTAGGCCTGGAAGAAGCTGGGTCTTTGGCAGGTGAAACTTCTACTTGTCTTCTCCACTGGTTTCTCTTACTCTTTCTGTAAATAGTGTTGCCCAGTGCTATGTTCCCACACCACTACTGGCCACTCCCCATCCTTCCACATTACAGATTATCTTTCCACTGTTTTAACTATCATTTCCACTCAAATGACACCCACATTTGCCTCTGCTGTCCTGACCTTTCATCCAAGCCATACACTTGGTATTTTCCAAGTGCCAAACATTCCCCCAACTTCTCAAAATCTCAACATTGCAAAATCAACCTCGTATCTTTCCTCTTACACTTTTCCTTCCCTTAAGGAAGGAGCTTCATTTCCGATTTCTATCAATGACACCACTATTTTTATAAGCAATTACATTAAAAACCTTGGAATCATTTATGATTCACCCTTACATCTATTAAGATACAAAAACCTATGAATTTTCCCTATGAAAAGCTCTCGAATATTTCTTTCTCATTTTTACTCCTCCACCTATGATCAAGACTGCTAAATTTACCATTCTGTTTGATTCTAAGCTTTCTCCATTTCATCTGGAATGTAAGATAATTCTTCCTAAAATTATATTTCAACCAGATTATACCCTTGAAGAAGTCATGTCAAGTACATTCTACTTCAACAGAACTAAGTGCCTTACTGCTTCTAAATGTCACTGCAATAATTTCTATCCAATTGGTACATGCCATTTATTTTGGTTTATCTACCCCTTCCAATGATCCAAGTTTATCTTTTTGCCAGGAATTACTCTGATAAGAACTCCATGACTTCTCTTCTTTTGATCTAGTACACGTCTGAATTTGTAGGACTTACACTACCTATGCTGCTTTTGACACTTTTACAAATGGGCTTTGTCTCTTACAACACTCGTGTCTCTACTCATTCACAAGAACCAGGTCCTTGTGAACTAGAATACTGAGATGTATTTCTATCTCCCCGTGTTTTCCATGTAGTAATTTCTCAGCCAATAGTGTCAACTGATATAATCGAGGATAAAAGCATTATCTGAACTTATTCTATTGTACTTATTTTTCCAAGGCCTTGAAGTGGTTCACAATATAGATTCTGTAAACTTTCACTTTGAAAAGCAAGTTGGAATTTAATCCCAGATCTTTGCATCTAGAGTTGTGATTCTCAACTATTTTAATTTTCTGATTACTCTGAAAATGAAAACCCAACCAAACATGGCCAAGACAAGGAAGGGGATTATTTCTATTACGCAACTACACAAAACATCCAGAAATTGTCTATCCGAGGCTGACGTAATACTCGGTAATCTCACCAAGAAGTCACGTCCTTCTGTGTCTGTGCTCCTTCATCAGCCTGACGCTCTCCTCCCTGTGGATATGGTAGCTCTCTGTGAGATCTTCCCCAAAACCTCACCTAGAAACTTCAATATCTTAGGGAACAGAATTGGGTACAAGAAAGATATTTTATTACATATCACACACCCCCAAAAAATATTAGAGTAGTTTTGGAAGAAAGGAAGGAATAGATGTTGGGTAGAGAGCCAGGAACATCTGACAAAGATATAGTTCCAGGACAATAAAGAAAATAAGCATTAGTAACCTCAGTCTCCATATTTTACAATACATATTTTATGTGGTTTTAGACTTAGGGAATATTCACAGGACTAGTAAAAAGAATTCCCAGGTACCTTCACCCAGATTCCCTACTACTGTATTTTCCGTCTCATGTTAGTGGAAATGTCTCATGTCTGTGTTGAGGCAGATGATAGCTTCAGGAATATAGGACATATATTTTATCGTGTAAGAGTATCTAGAACTCCTGTTTGGTTGAGTATATTTTATCAGAAATGAGCTGAAGTTTTTTGAAAGCATTTTCAGTTTCTATAGAAACAAACCTTTGATTATTTTCCAAGTGCATTAGGCTAGTGGATTTCCAAATATTGAACCAATTCCACATTCTTACAATAAATCTCACAAGGCCATCCCATAATTTTTATAGCATTAGATTCTATTGCTTATATTTCACATGGAAATTTTGTATTAATATTCATCAGTAATATAGGTCTATGAATCTCTTCTGTTGGTAGTCTTTATTTAGTTTCTGGATCGATATTATACTTGCTTCATAAAGACATCAACTAATTTTTCTAAATTTCCCATATATGTATGCTGGAATAATGCATAGAGCATTGCAATCACACCTTCTTAAATTGTGCTAAAATTCTCCTATGAATTTCTACCCACACGTGCCCTCTTTTGTGGGATAGTTCCTAGATAACTTTCTCAGTTTCTGCTTTGAGTTAATTTGGTAAATTTTATCCCTCCAGATTATCCATTTCATCTACATTTCCAAATGCATCTTCTTAGAATCTCCAAGATAGTGCCTTGATAGTTTAAAATTTTGTCTGATTCAAGTCCTTTCCCCCATCATTTGTTATTGCAGTTTCTCTATTTTGTTATCTATAGCTTTGACTATTCTGTTAATGTTTTCAAATTATCTGTTATTAATTAGATCTATTCTTCATTTTCCTTTTCATTAATTTCTGCTTTCATTATTTTTTCTTTTCTTTTTGTTTTCTTTAAGACAATTTTACTCTGCTGCCCAGGCTAGAGTACTATGGTGTCATAGCTCACAGCCACCTCAACTCCTTGGTTCAACTGATCCTTCCTCAGCCTCCTGAGTAGTCCTAACTACAGGAGCCTACCACAATACCTGCCTAATTTTTCTATTTTTAGTAGAGACAGGGGTCTTAGCTTGCTCAGGCTGATCTTAAACTCCTGACCTCAAGCAATCCTCCCACCTCAGCCTCCCGGAGTGCTAGGATTATTGGTGCAAGCCACTATACCCAGCCCTGCTTTCATGATCTTAACTTCTTTCTTTGCTCTCTTTTCTGATTTATGCTGCTTTTTTTCTAACTTACTGTGTTTGGAATTTCACTTATTTTCATTGTTATTGATAAAAACATTTTGTGCTACAAATTTCACTCCAATCACTGTTTTAAATGTATTCTACCAGTTTAAATATGTGGTATTTTCATTACTTTTAGGAATTACATAATTGTCTATGTTTCCTCTTTCAATTCAGATTTGATAATAAAAGGTTATTAAGGAATCAATTGTAAAAGCTATGTTTCTTATTTAACAATTTCTAATTTCCTTAAAATCCTACAGTGTCATTTGTAGTGTTTTTTTTAACTTTATTAAGTCAAATACACATAGATCATGACTATATGCATGCATGTGTGATTTTTTTTTTATACAATCTGATATGGTTACATCAAACCAATCATCGTAGCTCTCACCTCAGTTACTTATTGTGCCAAAACATCTATGTTCTACACTTCACAGATTTGACTTGTACCCTTGTCATATGCTCCATAGGTGTGGTCCAGCTTTTACCCTCCCTCTGTTAAACCTCCCCCCACCCCTCCTTTCCTGCTCCATTTCTCTCCTTCATCCTGGGCTATAGTTGGGTTCTATCTTTCATAAGAAAGTGTGAGTAAATATACATAGGTTTCATAGAAGTACTGAGTACACTGGATATTTTTTCCTCCACTCTTGAGACATTTTACACAGGAGAATATGTTCCAGATCCTTCCGTGTAAACATAAAAGAGGTAAAGGTTTCATCTTTTTTAAGGCTGCATAGTATTCCATGGTATACATATTCCACAATTTATTAATCCATTCATGAGTTGATGGGCACTTGGGCTTCTTTTGATGCTGGGGGTAGTAATTGTGGAGAACTCAGGCTGGGGTGCAGCTGTCCTAGAAGCCTCAGCCTATCCCACAGGGAGGCCTACAGCTGGACGCCCTTCAGGATCACCCCAAATGGGAGCAAGGCAGCTGGCCTTTCCCCCACATCAGCAGGTCCTGGCATGGGGGATGGGGAATCCTTGGGATGGGGTTGAGGAATTCCTGGCATCAATTCCTTGAGGGAGGCCCCTCTCTGAAGCAGAGGGAAATATCTATAGAGGGAATAGTTGTGAGCCTTTAGCAGAACTTCACTCTTCAGAAGTCTCGGGCAAGTAAAATCCCCAAAGAGGGAGTGTGGGATGCACGACAGAGCACCCACTGCAGCTCATGGGTGTGATTGGCTTAATTCAGTCCTGGATTTGATATTCTAGCATTTTATTTACCGTTATTGTTATTCGTCATTAGTGTGATGCACCTGCCTTTTTTTTTTTTAAACGTGTGGGGTACCTGTTTCCAGGTAATTCCAACTGTCTAAATAAATATAGAGCACAGAGAACAAGGGATAAGTCCATTTTTACTATTTGATCATATGATGGAGACTATTTAGGTAATTTTACTATTTCGTGAAAGTAAAGAAATTCACTCATAAAACTAGATCTGGTACCTTTTGGCATAAGTATAATTCACTACTTTTTGGTACACACACATTTTCTTCTTTGTAGCTCTGTTATAGCCATTTTATATTGCTCTGTAAAATTATTGTATGGAATAAATAGTAAGAAAAATAGCATTTTAAAGTAGATATGATGAATCATCTGTTACTGAGGAGTTTCCCTTCCTACCTCTCTTTTTTTTAAAAAAAATTTTTTATTGATTTTAAGCATTTATTTTCTATTCAATTGATTTCTGCCCTTTTGTTATTTCCTTTTTTTTTTTCTTTTTCTTCAGTTTTTGGCCGGGGCCAGGTTTGAACCCACCACTTCTAGTATATGGGTCTGGCATTCTACTCCTTGAGCCACAGGCGCTGCCCCCCACCTCTCTTTTCTCGGCCTCCTTTATTAACCTGCGGTTGCCGTATGCACTCCTCTGGCCCTTTCTGGATATAGCGGGAGTTGCCATTGGTTAAGGCTGCTTTATTCTTCTCAGAGTGTCAGCCTTGACCTCTGTCAGGGCTCAGAACTCACGACTTTTCCCTTTAGTAAGCAGCGTATAGGCTCAGAATTGTGAATGCAGATTATTTAACCTTTAACTCTCATCTACCTTATTCTTTCTCAAAACTCCAATTCACTCACTCAGTTCAAATAAGGAATTACCTAGCATGCACCTTAGGGCAGGCACCATTTTAGGGACTGGAAATATAGCCGTGAACAAAATAGCCCTCTGTTCCTTTTCTCCTAGAGCTAATGCTGTAGATAAAGAGAAAGTAAACAACATAAATAAGATGCTAGTGCTCCATGCTGAGGAGAAAATTACACCATGCAAGAGGACTAAAAAGTTTCGGGGATGATGTGGGAAGAGGTGCAGTGTCAGGTGGGGCATTCAGGGAGGGCCCCACTGATCAAGTGACACTGAGTAAGAACCTAAAGGAGGTGAGGGAGTGCGCCATGCAGACATCTGGGGGACTGCAGTCCAGGCAGGGAGCCCAGCATGTGCAAAGGCCCTGGAGTAGATTCCATCCATGTATTCAAGGGTCTGTGAGGAGAACAGGAAGAGCAGGGGGGAAAGTAGTAGGAGTAATAGGAAGAGAACATGAGAGCCCAGCAGAGATGGTGTTGGTCAGGGGGTGGCATTACTTTAGGCTTTTGAAGGACTTTGATTTTCACTCTGTGTGATATTGGGGGCACTGGTGGATTCTTGAGCAGAAACCACAAAGGATCCAGGGCAGAAAGCAGTCAGGAAGCTATTGTGAATGGTTGCCTGGAGGATACATGCTTCAGACCAACCATTTCTCCAGATGGTCTGGCTTGATCTAAGAATACAACGTAGACTGACTCTTTTAACCAAGGGAGAACTTTGTTCACTCAGTTGCGTTCATGAACCCCAATGCTGTGAAAATGACCCCTGCAAGGCAGTTGAATAAGCAAAGCCCACCATCATCAGCTTGCAAGAGTTTTGCTCCTGCATCTCCCTGGGTCCTTTTTGTGGATTGACATCCCTCCAGTCTTCATGTGGGGGAAAAAACTGTCCTCTTAGGAACCCCTTTGTTTTTCTCTTTTGTGGGTACACTATTACTAGTCTGTCTCCCTCCTTGCTGTGGTTAGGGAGATGGTCACAGATAGATCTGAGGTTTATCTCTGGCAAGAGTATGGGCCTTTGCATTCGTTTTATTCCTACTATTTTTTCATAGACCTCAATTAAAAGAAAAGCTTTTATTTTGTTATATTTTGTGAGTCACTAAAACGTGGCAAGCTGCAAACTAACCGCAGATATACAATAAAAATGCCATCACTTAAAGGTAAAATGAAAATCTCGTTTGACGTTTGGGTCATTTGTACTCTATTTTTAGTTCCATAAATTAAAAAAGAATAGTATATGCCACATAAGATTTTCAAGTTTAAACTATGAGTGGCTAAAACATGACTAGTATGTTATGTCTTATAGGGAATCGGGATAATGATTTCCCCCTTATCCGTGATTTCACTTTCCACGGTTTCACTTGTCCCTAGTCCTCTGCGGTTTGAAAATGTTAAATGGAAAATTCCAGAAATAAACAATTTTTAAGTTTTAAGCTGTGTGCCATTCTGAGCAATGACATGAAATCTCATGCCATCTTACTCTACCCGGCTGGGACTGAACCCTCCCTTTGTCCTGGGTGTCCAGGCCATCTAGGCTGCCCTCTACCCATTTGTGCTCAAGTAGCCTTTACATAACTTGAGAGTGCAAGAAGAGTGAAGCTTGTAATGGCTCAGTGGATCATTTCCTGTTGTTAATCTCTTAGTATGCCTAATATGCCTAATTTATAAATTAAACCATCATAGACATGTCTGTACGGAAGATAACATAGGGTACATAGGGATCAGGACCATCTGCAGTTTGGGGCATCCACTGGGGGTCTTGTGATATATCTGCCAGAGATGGGGGGACTGTGGTATCTTTGACTAGTTTCAGTGCTAACTGCCAGTTCTTTTCTACTACAAGTTTCTAAATCTGTATATTGTATCTCTTGGCAGTACGCCACCGTGGTGCCCCCGTGAGAACAAGTCTAGGTTGGGCTGGATTTTTAGGATAAGGAGTAGAGTCTTTGGACTTTACCTAACAAATGCAATCAGTGAAACCTGGTTTCTTGTACCTTCAATGAATCCCCAACAATAAATTAAACAAAAAAAAAGAAAGTTTTCATTCTGTACAAAGTTATGATTTAATAAAAAAATTAATTATTAATAAAAAAGTTTCCTTTCCAGCCTTGCCCCCATTCTGATATACCAAGTCTTGAGAACCTCTTTGAAACTTTTTTGAGCAAACAATATATTTTTGATACTTTGGATAGTGGGAGTTATTTTTTTGTTACCTTTCCTCTTTAACAACCTCTTGACTGGGTATAAAAATAAAATCCTGGGACAGGATTCTGTTTGCTGGAAAATTCTGAGTGTTGTCCAATTGTTGTTTTCATCCCCCATTATTGTATACATGGTAAATACCTCCCACCCCAACACTGATGCTTTATTTTTATTGCTTAATTTACTTCTTATTTGATTTTTGAAAAAGGAAAGCCAGATACTTCTCGGCATTGATCTCCACGCCAGTCATTCATTTTCCCTTTTAGTCTCAAGTCACTTTCTTCATATCCAGAAAGTTCTTTTCTGTTCTGGCCAGTGGCTTATGATCTCTGTGCTGTTTTGTGCGTGAGTTAGATCTCTGTGATCTCCACTCTGTTTCTACTTTCTTAAGTCTCATCTTTTCCCCTGCCTTTCCCCTATTTTCTCTGCTTTCTGAGGTTCTGTTTGGCCTGTGCTCTCTCCATCAAGTTCCCTTTTGCCGGTGTGAAGTCAGCCTTTCATCAGCTTGGTGATGACTGGGTTTCAACCTCCTGGGCCTTTTCATTTCACCAGAATCCCCTCTCATCTCTGCAACCTCTTATTTAATAAAAGTGATGGAATTATTATTTAACATAGAATGAGAAGGTTTCTGAAAAAAATAAAAAGCTCTGGTTCATAAAAGTAAATCCTTTTCAGATGAGAAATAGTCCTTTTGAGCCATTATCCTTTTTTCCTTCTTTCTGTGTGCAGATTTGTGCATCTTCACCATGAGCTACAAGTGCATTCTTCCTTATTACCTGAACCTTTCCACCCTGGGCCCACGAATTCATCCTGGGGCCTCGGAGGGATTCACCGCTTCTCCCCACCAATGTGCCTCACACGGCCCCTTGTCGTCTCACACAGCGGGGCAGAACAAGATCTCACCCCCCTGGCTTGGAAGTGTCAGCTTCGTCCATTGTGGGCTTAGCACTGTTTTAGGTTTAATAAAGCGCTTCCAGAAAATAAGCAAAAGAAAATTTCCCTGGGAGTGGGTGTGATTCTCAGTGTGTCCAAACTACTCTCCTCAGCATTTTGTATTAATAAGTCATTCTCTTGTACCACAGCCGGATATTACAGCCTGTGACTAAGAATGTCTTCTACTCGTGAGTTTAACATCAACGGAAATATAGTTTGTGCCTGGCTGTAAGAGCACCACAATAATTTGCATTTTTAAAAAAATCCTTCATTGTGTTTTCCTTCTCTGTCTTTTACCCCCTAGACTTAGACTAAAACGCCACTTCTTTTCCATTCAAGAGAGGTTACAGATTCAGAAAGGACAAATATCTATCTTAACACTTACTAAAAGTGGAATGATACAAGTTTTGAATCCTGTGTTTGTAGGACATGTTATCTTACTGATCTGGGGTTTCCTTTTTTTTTTTTTTTTTTTGATTGGGAGAAAAATAAAGAACTTTGTGAAACACAGATAACATTGTAGGCCATACTCTTCATTTTATTGGGGCCAAAGAAAAAGATAAAAAAAAATCTGTCAAAGACATAAGGTTATCCGATTTATTCTTTTTTTTTTTTTTTTTGAGATGGAGCCTCAAGCTATCCCCCTGGGTAGAGTGCCATGGCATCACAGCTCATAGCAACCTCCAACTCCTGGGCTCAAGCGAGTCTCTTGCCTCAGCCTCCCAAGTAGCTGGGACCACAGGTGCCCACCACAACACCCGGCCATTTTTGGGTTGCATCCATCTTTGTCGTTTGGCGGCACGGGCTGGGGATTTGAACCACCACCTTAGGCGTACGTGGCTGGCGCCTTAGCCGATTGAGCCACAGGTGCCAAACCTGTAATTTCCTTCTTGATCTAATCTCTAACCCACCTGTCATTCAGCATAAGGTTATTTAGCTTCCATGTTTTTGCATGAGTCTGCAGATTCCTTTTGTTACTAAGTTCAATTTGTATTCCACAATGGTCTGAGAAGATGCATGAAATAATTTCTATGCTTTTAAATTTACTGAGGTTAGACCTGTGATCTAAAATGTGGTTGATTTTGGAGTATGTACCATGAGCTGATGAGAAAAAAGTGTATTCAATTTTGTAAGGATGAAATGTTCTGTAGATGTTCATTAAATCCAAATGCTGAATAGTTAAGTTTAAATCTAAAATTTCTTTGCTCTTCCTGTTGGAGGATCTATCCATCACCGTCAAAGGAGTATTAAAATTTCCGACTATAATGGAGCTGGGAAAAATCAAGTTGCTCATGTCTATTAGAGTATCTCTTATAAATTGAGGTGCATTCTGGTTGGGTGCATAAATATTGATAATTGAAATCTCATTGTATTGAGTATTACCCTTAACAAAAATAAAGTGACCATCCTTATCCTTGCTTAGTTTTGTTGGTTTAAAGCCTATTGTATCTGAGAATAGAATTGTAATTCCTGCTTTTTTCTGCTTTCCATTTGCCTGGAATATAGATGATCATCCTTCACTCTGAGTCTATATTTTTCTTTTAAGGTAAGATGAGAGTCTTGTATGCAGCAGCTATCTGGCCTGATTTTTTGTATCTAGTCAGCCAATTTGTGCCTCTTTAGAAGGCAATTGAAGCCATTCGCATTGATTGATAATATTGATAAGCCTGGTCAAATTTTGGGTACTGAGTTTTTTGAAAGTTCAGTGGACATTTTTAATCCTTTCACCACTGTAGAAGTTGGAATTTGATCAAAAGTTTCTGAGTGAGTTTACTTTGGTGGTGGAGGATTGCACTGGTTATTATGGAGGATAGGTTTGAGAATTTCTTGAAGAGCTGGTTTAGTTATGGCAAATTTATTCAACATGTGAATGTCATTAAAGTATTTAATTTCTCCATCATAAATGAAACTCAGTTTAGCTGGATACAGGATCCTAGTTTGAATGTTATTTTGTTTTAGGAGATTAAAAGTTGACTAAAAGCCTAAAAGGTTTCAGCAGAGAGATTTGCAGTCATTCTAATATTCTTCCCCTTGTAGGTTATGATTTTCTTATGTCTAGCTGCTTTCAAAACTTTCTCTTTCATATTGACTTTAGTGAAGTTAATTATGATGTGCCTGGGGCATGTCTTATTTGGGTTGAGTCATGCTGAGGTTCTGAAACTGTCTGTTATGTGGATTTCAGAATCTCTTGGCATGTCTAGAAAGTTCTCTTTTATAATTTCATGAAGAAGAGCCTCTGTGTCTTGTGAAGCAACTTCATCACCTTCAGGGATTCCTATAAGTGGAATATTAGTCTTCTTTGAATTGTCCCAGAGTTCTCTGAGGGTGTGATCTATTTTTGCTCTCCATTTTCTCTTCAGCTTTGAGCTCTTTGGAGCCTTCAAAAGCTTTTCCTTCAGTGTCAGAGATCCTTTCTTTGGCTTGTTTCATTCTATTACTGAGATTTTACCATATTTTTCAGGTCTTCAAGGGCTTCAATCTCTTGCCTCAGTGTCTCATAATCTTTGATCATTTTATCTTTGAAATTATTGAACTCTTGAGTCAACTTTCGAATAATTTAAAACTCTAATTTTCTCCTTTCCTCCATTCTGTTTATCTTATTTGCTATCCAGATTCTGAACTCGATTTCTGACATCTCAGACATCTGTTTATGGATGGGGTCTTCAATTGCATCTGCCCCATCCTTCCTTGAGGGAGTTGATCTGCTCTGGCTATTCAAGTTGCCAGAGTTTTTTTGCTGATTCTGCCCCATGCTGAGTTTACACCATTTGGAGTCCATATCAGAACCATTCAGTCAGTGGCTGTCACCGGAGAAGATGCTGGCTTCCTCTGGTTGTCCAGAGAGGCAGAATGTGTCTGTCCTGAAGAGCCTCTGGGGTGTGAGCCTTATTGTTCCCACTGCTGTGACTACTGCTCTTCATGTGGAGTATCACTGTTCTAGTGTGGTTCTCTCTCAACTGACCGTCCTCTTGTAGTTCTCAGGCTGCCAGCCAGGGGTGCCAGGAGCATGCAGCTCTAGGAGGCAGTTCTGAGCTCGCCTAGCTCAATTGCCAGGAGCAGAGAACTCAGCGGCTGCCCGCGGGGCATGCATGGCTCACGCAGGTATTTTTGGGCCCATCTGTTGCTGGGAGTGGTGGAACTTGATGGCAGCCCTTGGGACTTATACTGCTCATTCAGGTCTCGGGGCACCTGGCACCCAAGGAATGCACGTGGGTCTAACATGGATCTGGCTGAGGGCCAGGACTGGGCTCTAGGTCCCGAAGGGGTGGGGAGAATGCTGCTCTTGGGCCCCTCTCACTGTCTCTGTAGGCAAGGGGGGAAGGGTGGGCTGGAATTTCAAAATGGCAGTGAAAATGTTTGTTCTGTTTTTCTGCCTGGCAAGAGAGTGTTCAGAATCTCAGCAGGGTCCCTCTAGGGAAGTGGACCCCCCCTTCCTGTAGCTCTCACACATGGGGTGAGATTATAGGTGCTCAGTTCACACTCACCTGTAGAAAACTCATGGGAGCAGATGGAAAGAAAACAAAGAGAAAAACACAACTTTCTTAGGGGAGGGATGGAGACTTCCTTAGGGATATATTATGTACCTGGATATTGCTTTCTTGGAGTCTCCACTTGCCTCAGCAGAGGTGTCCAGATATCACTCTTCTCTCTTGGCTGGGCTCCCTATCTTCAACTTTATTAGCTATTTTCTGGACATTTACCTTCCCTCTGGATGGGAGCTTTTGTTGGAGGCTGGTGCCTGTCAGCCATCCTGCCCCTCCCCTCCTTGTCTTCAATTTTAAAGTTATTAAATTTTAACTTGCTTAGTCATTGAGTTAATTACCTCAATGTTATTCTTTATTATAGAAGACTTTGAGATATTACATCTCTAATTATTTCCTCACCATTATTTTTCCTGTTTTTACATTTTAAACAATATTCTATCTTCTTGTCTTTTTGTTAAGCTTCTGAAATAATCTGAAGGCTGATTAACCATGTAAATTCTCTTCTTTATTTAATTTTTAAATTTTTCTTTATAAATGTTTATAGTAAAAAAGATAAAAATCCTAAGTGTATAACTCCCTCAAAATTAATAAAAGTAAAAGTTGATATATCTTTATTTTTATTCAATAAAATATTTAATAAGCCTATTTAAATAAGGCTAAATTCTCCCATTTCCTTCATTCTCTCCTTAAAGAAAACCGCTCTCCTAAATTAGGTATAAATTCTTTCCATTGCCATTTATATGTTTCAATGATTCTACATTTCCTAAACCAATGTATTACATTACACACTAATGTTATCATAGTGTATATATTCTTCAGCAAGTTACTTTCTAAGGTTATTTATTTAAAATTTATGTTGACAAACAGATACAGTAACACTGTTTTTTTAAAGTGGCAATAGTCTTATGCTTATGAATCAAAAGTGTATTTTATCTATTCTGTCAAGAATTAAAGTTACTTATCGTGGGGGGGGTTAATTTTACACATTATGTCAGAACTGGAGTATATTTCATGTAGATTTCAGACATGAAACAACTATAGTTTCTGATTAAAAATGATAAATTTTTAGTAAAAGTAAATATTTATTGCACAGAACTCACAAAGCTAATTTTAGAAAAAATTACATAATGAAATATCCCTGACACTTTTTAAACCTGGTAGCACTTACATTTAAAGTCCCAAACACTTAATACTGTGCTAAGATGTTTGTATTTCTACAAATACAGAAACACACTCACTTGCAAGCACACATACAGTTCTCTAAATAAGAAATACAGCAATATTCCATAATACAATTAAAAGCTAACAACATGGATATCTGGATAATAATACAGAAGAAGACGTGAGATGAATATACCCAATTTATTTTTTAAGGCTATTGTATTTTAAGCAATAATGATGACATTGAAGTCTATTTGTTTTTCCTACTTAGAAGCAAAATAATGGAAAGTAAAACAAAAGAAAAGATTATGGTTATAATCTAGTTTAATGTTAATTTTTGTAGTATGCCTTTCTCGGACATATCTGTTATTTTTCAATCACTGAAAACATGATATTTTATATTCTGAGACTATATTTGCTTTCAGGTTCAAATATACCAGGATTGGAATAACATTTCAACTAATGTCAGCATGTATGTTCTTTAGCAAATTACTTACACATTCTTTACTTTTTTAAATCTCATTTTGGTAGTGGAATTAATAATTGATAGCACAAATATTTCTTGTTAAGATTAAACAAAGTAGTTAATATGCAAATACCTGCTAGATTATTGTCAAAAAGTGGCACTGGGTAATTCCAGTTTTTGTTTTGTGTTGGAACAGATCTCCTTCCTTTATAAGTCAGATGACAATTTTGCACAGGTTGATCACAATCGCAGGAGTGGTTTGTTTCCCTTTTTTGTTGTTCATCATTAACAATGGCTGCAAAGTAAACATCATTCCCTTCTTATGCTGATCCTATATTTTTAATAAAGTTGTTATATATCTTTTTAAGTTTATTGAGATCAATCACTGGAACTTGAGAGTTATAAAAGAAAAAAGGCATGTCCCAGACTTTAATGCACTAGAAATCAGTGGAAAAGTTTATTTCTGTTATAGTGTAATTGTTATTAGGATCGTTTATTCTAAACCTGTGCATCCTTTCTCTGATGATATATAACCTTATTCAGTAAAACCACGGGTGCCTCTCTGGGGAAACTGAGGCAGAGTTTGTGAAAATAGAGTTCAAATAGTTAATGGTAATGCTAGGATTTGGAGTTTGATGAGACGTTTAGATTATAATTTTGCTATTTCTATATGTCCCCAGATCTATGTTAAGGGATATACAAAATTTTAGGATGCATGAAAGAATAGCTAAAGATAAAAATTTGCATTTGGATAGATTGTTTGATGATCAATATTTTAGATAACTAAGGCATTCTGTTCAGAATAAATTCAGAAGATTCGGTGATATGATTGCTACAAGTTAAGAAATTAACTCTTTCTTGTTAAAATCTATGATAGCAATCTCCTCTGGGTTCCAGGACTTAAAAAGTAATGCTGTCTCATGGCACAATCATTTCTCACTTACGCAGCAGAATTTTTCATGGGTGGTAATTAATGCTTGGTTAGTTTTGGAGTTCATGTACCGCAGGTTAGTTTAATTACATCAGGTTTACTTTCTTTCAATTCATTACCCAGTAAATGATACACTTCTTTATACAGGGTGGACATAGGTTCCTATGCAATTTTAAGTAGTTTAACATAGTAAATTGCACACGAACCTTATGCCCATCCTATACTATGTCTAAAACTTGTATAGAACAGCAACAGGAAAAGAACTCTGGAAGGGAGAAGTGTTGATAAGTAGATGTACTGAACATTGGAGAGAAGTGTTTTTCTTTCTCAAAGATTGAAATGTAAGTTGCAAGCATAATTCTGGTTTACTGCACTTCTATGGAAACTTTTTAAGGAACAATAAGTTTATTATGTCAAGGACAGCATGAGTCAATGGTTTTAAGGGATTTAATAATAACCATGAAAAATCTACACTGTGATAAATTGGTTGTGACATCTCTGCAAAGTGTCATGCAGAACACGCTGAATTGTATCACTGAGGGATGCAATTCTTACAGCACAGAAAGTTCTTCAAATGTAGGTCGTTGTGTTCCTTTGGATAATCAGATAGAATTGCCAGAAAGAATTTTATGACACTCAAACAAGGAAAATAAAAGCTGTATTATTCACTCATTTTAAGATTGATCCTATAAAAGACACTACACCAGTGACCTTATTATCTAAATCTCAGTTAATGAAAAGTGAACTTTCAAAGGTTTAGAGGTTCTGTTGTTTATAGTACTATATTTGGTATGAAAAAGTCAGTTTTTCAAAATAAGTTTTTGAATTCTTCTTCATCTATTTCCAGAAGATGGTGTAGTTTGAACAATGAGGTAATACTGATATTGATAGCATCTTGGTAGTAGTAAAATAACTAGCAATTAGGGTGCACTCTGTTTGTGTCTATTGTAAATATTTAATGTTGCCCTTAAGTGTGTCTTTTGAAGATAGAGCAACATACTGAAGAGAGTCAAAGCATACAGAAGTTTGTTGGCAAAATGTGGGTGAGCTTCTTTTTTTAAAAGAACATTACCAATGCTCACAGCACCAACAAGTGGCTGAGAATCTTGAGCTTGACTCAGAAGAGGTCATTACTGTGGACAGAGGTTCAACACTTTTTCAGGTGATCTTAAACTTTTTAAACAGGAGACCAGTTCATTGTCCCTCAGACCATTGGAGGGCTGGACTGTGGGCCCTGGGACGAGATGGCTGCTAAGCAGGACACGCAGGTGGGCCGGATAAATATCCTAGGTCGGCTACACATGGCCCATAGGCCATAGTTTGAGGACGCGTGCTTTAATGGCTTGACAGAATTAGATTAAATACACGTATTAGAGATTTGCAGGACCTCAAGCACACTGATAATTTTTTTTCTCAAGTTATTTGCTAAATTATGAAGTTGTATTGGAAAGGAACCCAAAGTATATAAGAGTAGGGAGTTTTGTACTTTTATTTTTAATATTTTTGCACTGCCACTAAAGATTCAGAGATTATAGTTCAAGATGCATCTGAGAAAGGGTTCCTGTATCAAGCTCTCCATTTAAAGAATGTGGTTAGCTACACTGCAGAAACAAAGGTGACTCAGAGGTAGGAATGGAGCCTTAATGAAAGCTTAATCTAGGTTTATTTAGCCTAGATGTTATATAATTAGTCATTTCTCAGCAGCACAAAAGGTGAACCTTTATTGACAAAAGATACTATAATCTATATACTTATAAAATTTTAAAGTATTGTATAGCATACAACAAAATAATTTATAGACATATCAAGAGAAAGGAATATATTTTTAAAATGAGAGAAAAAGAAGATAACACAAATGGATGCAAAATAAGTCTAAATATTAAATTATCAGGTAAAGAATTTGGAGGAATACTCACTAATATGTTTAAGAAAATAGAGTAAATACATGACAAGGGTATTGAGTATGTTTAAGAAAATAGAGTAAATACATTCAAATGAACATATGAATAATTTTGCCTATTATCTAAATGTATTAAAATGAATTATATAAATATTTCTGAAAGAAACTTCATATCTCAAATACAATATTAGACACACAAGAAAATGAGATGACTTCACCAGAAGCTAGATCAACAGAGAAAATTCAAATTGAAACTCATCCAGGTACAAAGGAGGGGGATGGAGAAGTCAACCTCAGACACACATGGGAAGATGTAAAGAAGAAAAGTCGGAACTCTCTTACTTAGAATTTAGATCTTACATGGATGGAACTATAATGTTTGGATATTATTATATTTCAAGGGTAAAGAGACGGTACCAAGGACTTTTCAGATGTGGGATGAATGACCAGGTAAATGTCCTGAAAGTTTCTCAGTCTGCCACATGGGTGATGAGTGGGGCTGGGCATGGGGGAAGCAACTGGTAAGCAGTAATATTGATTTGAATTACAAGGTAGCAATGGATGAATTATTGGACACAATTTGAAGATTGGGCTTAAAGGACTGATCATTGATTGGATATAGGAGATAAAAAATAGGATAAAACTATTCTGAAAGGTATAAGAGGAAATTTGTTCATTAAAGTATTAGAGATTTAATGCATTTTGATATATAATTTAAGGAAGAGGACACATAAAGATAATGAGTTTAGTTTTGCCTGATTAAAAGTTATTAATTTTAATTGATACAATTAATATTGTCATAAGCTTTTTCTCTGGTATTTATTTATTTATTTATTTTATTTTTTGGCCCGGGGCTGGATTTGAACCCGCCACCTCTGGCATATGGGCCAGCTCCCTACAATTTTGAGCCACAGGCATTTCCTTTCTCTGAATAGTTAAATATATTCTTTGTTTTAGATATTTTCCCCTTGTTTTATGCTTAGTATTTGTGCATTCTTTCCTAGAACATCTCTTGCTTTCTATTGATTCTATAATCTTTGTTTCTATTGTAATAACAATTTCAACTCCATGGCAAGAATGATTGTGTGTGTGTGAGACAGAGACAAAGAGGGAGAAAAAAAAGAAGAGAGAAAGAAAAACACAGCGAGAGAAAGAAAGAGAACAAGACAGATAACCAGTAGGAATCAGACAACTCATCAAAATAATTCATTGAGAACATAAGACTCTAATGTTTGACTTTGGGTTTTTTTTAAACTATACTTTATTTTTCTGTGTAAATATCTATAATTTCTGTTCATATAGTTTCTTAAAATGCTACTTTTACTTTATCCACAAATGTAATTGTATTAATGCCAAATGAACTTCCTACACCACTGCCTGTTGACTCCTCACTGAAGTAGAAAAAAATTATGTAGGACTTTAAAAATATATAAAAATAAGGAAACCCTATATATTAGAAGAATTATTAGTACTATTTATATTTAGTATTGTTATTTGGTATTACTATTTCTATTGCTATTTCCACTATCTGGATGGGGGAATAGGAGAAAAAATGAATGAGACAGAGAAGTTAGCAGACGAAGAGAGGAGAGAAAAGTGATAGGAAGAGTAAATGAAAACCTTAAGCAGAATCTCAAAGACCTCATTAACCTTAGAAATGTATCTCTCTGTGTAGACATATTGTAGACAGTTCTACAAACAGAAGTGGGAGGAACAAGTAATTAGATGGGGCACTGTGATGATGAGCATTTTTTCATATGTCTATAGGCCTTACACCTGTCTTCTTAAGAGAAGTTTCTGTTCAAGTCCCTTGCCCACCCTGAGATGGGATCACTCGTTTATTCCCAGAAATATGACAATCTGAAGGAAATCGACCAATACTTGGAAGCGCACCACCTCCCAAGACTCAGCCAGAATGAAGTGGAAATGTTGAATATACCTATATCAAGTTCTGAAATAGCATCAACTATACAAAGTCTCCCTAAAAAGAAAAGCCCAGGACCAGATGGCTTCACATCAGAATTCTACCAAACCATTAAAGAGGAACTAGTTCCCATACTACTCAACCTTTTCCAAAATATAGAAAAAGATGGAATACTACCCAAGACATTCTATGAAGCAAACATCACCTTGATACCCAAACCAAGAAAAGACCCAACAAGAAAAGAAAATTATAGACCAATATCACTAATGAACATTGATGTGAAAATATTCAACAAGATCCTAACCAACAGAATCCAGCAACACATCAAACAAATCATACACCAAGACCAAGTGGGTTTTATCCCAGGATCTCAAGGATGGTTCAACATACGTAAATCTATAAATATAATTCACCACATAAACAAATTAAAAAACAAAGACCACATGATTCTCTCAATTGTTGCAGAAAAAGCTTTTGATAGCATCCAGCATCCCTTTATGATCAGAACACTTAAGAAAATTGGTATAGAAGGGACATTCCTTAGACTGATAGAGACCACCTACAGCAAACCTACAACCAATATTATTTTTAATGGAGTTAAACTGAAATCATTTCCACTCAGATCAGGAACTAGGCAAGGGTGCCCATTATCTCCGTTGCTCTTTAACATCATAATGGAAGTTTCAGCCATCCCAATTAGGGAAGAAAAGGCAATCAAGGGCATTCATATAGGGTCAGAAGAGATTAAACTTTCAATTTTAACAGATGATATGATAGTGTATCTGGAAAACACCAGGGATTCTACTACAAAACTCCTAGAAGTGATCAAGGAATACAGCAATGTCTCAGGTTACAAAATCAACACTCATAAATCTGTAGCCTTTATATATACCAACAGCAGCCAAGCTGAAAAAGCAGTCAAGGACTCTATTCTGTTCATAGTAGTGCCAAAGAAG
>CAUYQV010017783.1:0-21741 GCA_963574575.1 Galagoides demidoff
GCACCTGTGGTCCCAGCTACTTGGGAGGTGGAGGCAGGAGACTCGCTTGAGCCCAGGAGTTGGAGGTTGCTATGAGCTGTGATGCCATGGCACTCTACCCAGGGGGATAGCTTGAGGCTCCATCTCAAAAAAAAAAAAAAAAGAAGGAAGAAAATAATGCTAAATGAATTTTAAAGGTATTTTTCCTCAAAATGGGGATTTAGTGCAAATGGGATTTTTTTTAATTTTTGCAGGTTTTTAAAATTCCATGTGTAGTCCACAAGATAAAAATGGCTTTAGTTTTATTACCCAAGAGCACCAAACTTGAAGAATTTACTCATATTAACATTGTAGCAAGCTGTAGTATAAATTTATATGCATTTGGGGATTCAGTTGATGTATACATACAATATCCATGGTTGTCTTATGTTTGTGGAGAATTATATAAGATTGAAACAAAATTAACAAGTTGAACCAATATAAAGATAATAAAATATTCAGGAAACATTCTATATTTCTTAAAGATTTACCTATTGAAGAATCAATGAAATCCAGTTACCAAAGATACTCATAAAGTGTTTTTTTAATTTACAGATGGCATCCTTATATAACAATTTATGTAAACAATATTATAAAAGGCATTTTAGATGTAACAAAAGTTATGATCTTACCTATGGCTAGCATAATTCAGGTCTTCTCAAAAGATAATTGTTATTGCCTTTAAATACCTTTTCTGGTTATGCCTGTTGTATTTCAAGCTAAGTTAATGATGTATGTAAGTTTAAAATATTTTCAAAACATGTATTGTTTCTATGATGAGAACTTGCAAAGGTAGTTCATCTGATTTTTCTTTGTAAAGATATCAGGATTAAAAATGATTTCCTACCAAGTACTCAGACTTTCCAGAGTATCTTATAAAGTTATTAAAACTTAGAAAAATCATGCTACTTTAAAGCATAAAGTAGTATGTTATGTATTCCTAAGAAGGAATATATTACAGCTACACTAGATATGAGAAATTTTATATTGTTAGTATTTTTGAAAAATAAGAAATTGTTATGTAGTATATGTCGTGGACTGCATTCTTGGAAATTATCAAATGAAATATAAACCGTCAACTATTGTTTAATAGTTGAACAATACATTAACCCAAACATATTTAAGTAGCAAAATGTTTTTTATCAAATCCTGTCATTAGTCCAATTTTGCCTTTAAAACACGTTGCTATAGGTGAGAACCAACTCTAAATCAGGTTCTTATCAGTACAGAACCAACATGTAAGGAGATCTGTCTTGCTTTTCTCTTTTATATTTGATTTATTACATATAAAACATCTGTGTCTATTCTTTTTAACATGGTTAGTTCTTTTCTTGCTTCAGAGTTTCTCTTTCTGAACTTGGAGTTGCCAATCCATTGGTTATAGAAATCTAGTAGTACTAGATAGACTAAATTACGTATGGGTAAAATTGAGGCAAATGCTAGTAAAGAGAATAGAATACTAGTAGTCTTATAAGAATGTTCATTTCATTCAGCTAAATCATTCGTTTGAAATAACATTTCCTGTTTTAAAAATATGGAGGGTGCAAGAAAAATGTATACACATTTTAAGAAAGGAAAAGACTATTAAAATTGCAATACCCAATATATACCAGAGACATTTGTTATTTTGTATATGGTATCTTGTATCTCTTGTAATTGGAAAAGTCAAATGTGTGACTTGAGTATTACAATTTTAGTAGTATGAAATAGTATATTTAATAATCTGAAATACCTTTGAATAGGAATTCATAATTTATGATTCTTTCCTCATTCTAGACAAACCATACAACAAAATTAAAATGAAACATAATTCTTAGAAAATGAATAGTTGTTATTCTTTACAAGAACACATATATTTTACTTAAAGGTACTGTGAATTATGTTCAGCTCTTCTCAGACAAAAACTTTGGCTACATATCTTATATTTTAGTTCTTTCATTGCAGACATGATAGCAGTTGTTGTGAAGATGGTCTTATTTGGTAGGGATGGATACGTTGCTCTTATAGCACTTGACTCATAGGTTGCTTAGATATGTAAGCCTGAATTGTGGAAAATTATAAAAATATACCAAAGTTTCTCCCCCCCCCCTTTTTTTTTTAAATTTCAGGTTTCCTCTACATGACAAGGAAAGACTTGAAAAGTGGTTAAAGAATATGAAGCGAGATTCATGGGTTCCCAGTAAATACCAGTTTCTATGTAGTGACCATTTTACTCCTGACTCCCTTGACGTCAGATGGGGTATTCGATACTTAAAACAAACTGCAGTTCCAACAATATTTTCTTTGCCTGAAGACAGTCAGGTAGGTATTAGGATAGAGGAGCTGGGTAATGCTGAGCAGGGTGGCAGAGTGTAGAGTGGCAGGTGATCGGGTAGAGAAAGGAAAAGGGAAAGATAACTTGGGAAAACAGATACTTGATTTTAAATAAAAGGGAACATTAATTTGTGCTTTTCCTAAAGGTGTGATAACTTTTTAAAAAGTTAGGAAACACAGTTCAAGAGAAGAAAAAGATACATCATTAAGTTATTAACATAAGTTAATAAGCTTTCTTCTTGGTCTTTTGAATGATCTGAAATGTTTCTGTCATAAATGGGGTTAATGCTTTTTAAAAAACACTTTTAAGGTATATTTGTTATATACTTAGAACATTTTAAAACTGAATAAATTTGCTTAGCCAGTATACTGCTCCAAGTTGCAAACAGAACTAACCAATAGGAGAATAAGCCTGTAAAGGGTATCTTTTTCAGATTTTAAAAATATTATTTTCTAGGGAAAAGATTCTTCAAAAAAAAAATCCCAGAAGAAAAAATTGGAAGATGAGAAAGAAATATGCCTAAAAGCCAAGTCAGAAGGATCAGTTGCATCAAATGAGGCAAGGAAAAACTCAGTGAACACAAATATTCTCCCTGAACGTGTGGAATTACTTGATTCATCTGCTTTTGTGAGACCACTAGCTCCAAAAACAAGAAGTGTACAAAATAACATATTAACTCTTAATCTAATTAAACAAGATACCAGAAAACCAGAATCTACCTTGGAAACAGTAGTTAACCAAGATACAGGTATAGGTGGTTTTCACACATCTTTTGAGAATCTAAATTCTACAACTATTACTTTGAAAACTTCAAATTCGGAAGGTGTTCAGCAGTCTTTGGAAACCCAGGAAGTGCTTGAAATAACTACCAACCATCTTGATAAACCAAGCTTTACAAATAATTCTGTGGAAATAAAGACAACACAAGAAGTGCCACTCTTACTCAGCACAATTAATCAAACAGTTGAAGAATTAAACACAAATAAAGAATCTGTTATTGCCATTTTTGTACCTGTAGAAAATTCTAAACCTGCAGTTAATTCTTTTATATCTGCCCAAAAAGAAACTGTGGAAATGGAGGACGCAGACTTTGAAGACTCCTTGTATAAGGATATAGATTATAGGACAGAAGTTTTACAAATTGAACATTCCTACTGCAGACAAGATGTAAATAAGGAACATCTTTGGCAGAAAGTCTCTAAGCTACATTCAAAGATAACTCTTCTTGAGCTACAAGAGCAGCAAACTCTAGGAAGATTGAAGTCTTTGGAAGCTCTTATAAGGCAGCTAAAGGAGGAAAACTGGTTATCTGAAGAAAATGTCAAGATCATAGAAAATCATTTTACAACATACGAAGTCACTATGATATAAAGAGGTTTTAAAGCTGTGACTGATAAATAAGCTTTCCTAGCCACAGCAGATTAGTGAACTAACTATACAGAAAAGTGAACTTTTTCCTGTATAGAGATCACATCTTAATGAACCTACAAGAGTTATCTCATGTTATAAACTGCATCCTTTCTTATAATGTTCATTTTCAGAAAAACTATAGTTGTTGGACTACAGAGAAAGTTTTATTATTTGATAATTTTTCAAATTAAAGTTAAAATATGGTGAATAAGTAATGATTTATTCATAACATGAGAAGACAAAGATATAGTCAAAAGAGCCAGGAATACAAAACAAGTTCAGGAATTAGTCCTAGTTTTACAAAACACTGATGTATGAGCTGGGCAAGTTACTTATCAAGATTGAGCCCTAGTCCTTTATCTGTAAAGTAAGAAAACTTACTATATCTCTAATAGTCTGCTTTTCTTTATTGTTCCTTCCCTTTGTATTAAGATACTCTTTTATTTTTTCTTTAAGACGTTGACTAGAATCTGTTAATAGTAACTACTGGCTTATCCTCAATATTTATTGAATTCTGTATTATTTGACCTTTTGACTATGGTTACCTATCTATAATATAAAGTAAAATACACCTTTTGTAATTTTGTTCTAGTTAAACTAAAATAAGGAATCACCCATAAGCCCAGTTTTGCGAGAGGTACTTCAAGCTTAAGAGTATATTTCATTACCTTACATGTGGCTAATTGTCAAAATACACCACCCTTAAGCTTCTTAACATTTTGTATTGATAAATTTATAAACCAAAAATTTGAATGAAGTTAATTTTAAATATATGTAAGTATATTTTGGAAATCATAGTTTATTTTAACAGGTGTAACTTTTAAAGTCTCCACTTGTGTCATTCTAAAATTCCAGAATAATATGTAATACTGTATTACTCCAGAGCTATGAAAAAATAAGTTTGTATTAGTTAAGCTACCCAGTCTGCGGTATTTTGTAGTGGCAGTTTGTGCTAAGACATCCCTATAATGCAAAACAAAGACATATTATACATGCATAATATAGTAGTTTAAATGATGTACATGCAGCAAAATGAATACCAAAATTGTGTACACTTGTGTATATTTTATGAAAGTTTATCAGCTAGAAATTATAGCTAAATGGTGATGACTCTAGGAAGACAAGGAAAGAAGTGATGGTGATATAAATAAAAATATACTGCTTATGTCCACAGGAATTTAAGAAAAATGTAAAAGACTTTGTAGTAAAGCCACGTGCAGTGGCTCATACCTATAATCTTAGCACTCTGGGTGGATCTCCTAAACTCAGGGGATTGAGACCAGTCTGAGCAAGAACAAGACCCCATCTTTAGAAAAATAGCTGGGGGTTGTGGTGGACACCTATAGTCTCAGCTACTTGGGAGGTTGAGGCAAGATCACTTGAGCCCAAGAGTTTGAGGTTGCTGTTAGCTATGCCTCCACAGCACTACCAAGGGTGGCAAAGTGAGACTTTGTCTCAAAAAAGTCTTTGTAGTAATAACACAAATGTGAAAAATACATTTTCTTAAAATTGGCAATCAATATAATTAAATACATTACTGTCTGTGGTAGTGAGCAAGTTATTGTCAATCTGAATCTTAGTTTTGTCATCTGTGAAATAGAAAATACTGTTATCTATCTTAAAGGATGGTTTTGAGGTTTCTGTAAGGTAACATCTTTGGTCCTGGAAGATAGGAGGTGCTCAATAAATATTAGTTGATTCTGAATGGCACATAATATACTAATAGTTTCATAATTGCATGATCATTTTCGGCCATGTTTCATTTAGTTTCTTCAGGCTAATTAATTGGTATTACATGAAAATGTCAGCTTATTATAAGAAGATTAGAAGTGTCTTTATTATATGACTATGCAGAAAAATACTTAAAATTTTTACATAAATTATGTGCACATAAGTGGTAGAGCTATTAAGTATCCCCATGTCACCATTTGCTAAACTTGATTTAAAATAAAGTAAATAATACAGATTAACCTTGAGTCACAATAGAGTAATGATACGTTGTTTCAGGTTTTAGTAGTGTACATCATAATTTTCTATTTGTTTAAAATTATAGATTCTTCCGTAATAATTTAAATTAGTTGTATTTCCTTAAACTTAATAAATTGTAAGTGCAGGTTAAGTGTCTTTTATCCCAAAATCCAAAACTTTTTGAATACCAGCATGATGCACAAGATGTGCTGTGGAGCATTTCAGATTTCAGTTTTTCAAATTTAGGGTGCTCAATGAGTAGTGTAATGCAAGTATTCTAAAATCTGAAAAACAGCCACCTTTCTGTGTTCACCTCTGTCCTTATTCTGATGCTTCAGATCATTATGATTATTCTCCTATAAAACTTTCAACAACATTGCTCTTTACTATCCTCACTTTCCTAAACTCTGTTCCTGAACTCATATTTTTGCCTTTTCTTTCCCTATATCAGAAAAACAAGCTAAAGAAAACTACACAATTGGACAAGCTTGATTATAAATTCATGACCATAAACTCAGATGAGCCTAGCAGTGTTACTGTATTTCTCTCATAAGTTCTAAATTCCACTCAAATTCTTTCTCACATTCCCCCCTTTCTAGCCATTTCCTTCAAACTGCCCAAGCTGAGGATCTCATCACAAGCTTCACTGAGAAAACCACAGTAAATATAAACATCTCTTGCTATGGATTGCATTATGTCTCCAAAGTTAAACCCTGAAGCAGTATCTCCCAATGTGACTATTTGGAGATGTAACCCTTTAAGGAAGTAACTAAGGTTAAATGAGGTTGTGAGTGTGGGTCCCTGATGTAAAAAGATTGTCTTTATAGAACAAGATACCAGGGAGATGCTCGCTCCACAGCAAGATGGAGGTCATCTACAAGCCAGGAAGAGGGCTCTTACCAGAACCCAATGGTGCTGGCACCCTGATCTCAGACTTCTGTCTGCAGAACTGTGAGAATTAAGTTTCTGTCATTTTAACTACTCAGTCTGTGGCATTTTCTAATGGCAGCCTGTACTGTCTAAAATATCTTTGTAGGGGCCAGCCATGGTTCACACCTATAATCCCAGCACTTGGAAGGCTGAGGCAGGTGGATTGCCTGAGCTCATAGGTTCAAGACCAGCCTGTGCCAGAGCGAGACTTTGTCTCTAAAAATAGCCAGGCGATATGGCAGGTGCCTGTAGTCCCAGCTATTTGGGATGCTGAGGCAAGAGAATCACTTAAGCCCAGGAGTTTGAGGTTGCTGTGAATTATGATGTCACAGCACTCTGCCAACGGTGACAAAGTGAGACTCCATCTTAAAAAAATAAATATCCTGTGGTGGTGCCCATAGCTCAGTGGGTAGGGCGCTGGCCACATACACCAAGGCTGGCGGGTTTGAACCCAGCTGAGGGCAGCTAAATAACAACTGCAACAACAACAAAATAACTGGGCGTTGTGGCTGGCACCTGTGGTCCCAGCTGCTTTGGAGGCTGAGGCAAGAGAATCATTTAAACCCAGGATTTGGAGGTTGCTGTAAACTGTGACGCCACAGCACTCAGTACTGAGAGTGACATAGTAAGACTGTGTCTCAAAAATAACATAAAATATCCCTATAGTTCAAAACAATGAAATATCACACAATAGTTAAAATGATTTACGTGCATAAAAATGAATACAAAAACAATATGCCAAAAGGTAAGTTGTTAAATTCTAAGATGCAGAAATAATATATGTTGCTTATATATGTGTACATACATTCCCTCATAGTTTAAGGGAACATGAGTTTTATTTATTTAAAAAGAAAAGGGATTTGGATAAAAATGTCCAAATGTTAATATCTATTTAATGATAGTTACATTTTTGCTTTATTCTATAAAATGTTTCAAAGTTAAAACCAGAAGATTACACATCTTAGTTAAAATGACAGAATGATGTGTTAGCCTTTTTATGAAGTTAAAGTCATCTGTGCTTCTAGCTCATTCTAACGGTTTTGTTATGATTGTCATTTTCTGTTTTAAGATCACTTGAGAGAAAGAGTTGGGTAAAGGGAGAATACAGTGAAAGAGCTGATGATTCAAAATCGATAAACTGTTGAGTGTAGTAGTGCACATCTATAGTCCTAGCACTCTGGGAGACTAGTGCAGGTGGATTGCTTGAGCTCAGGAGTTCAAAATGAGCTTGAGCAAGAGTGAGACCCTGTCTCCTAGAAATAGAAACAATCAAAAACTAACCAGCCCAGCACAGTAGTGCACACTGGTATTACCAGCAAGAGAATCACTTGAGCCCAGGAGTTTGAAGTTAGTGTGAGGTAGCTTTATACCACAACAGTGTAGCCTAGACAAAGAGTGAGAGTCTGTCTCAAAAAACAAAAACAAAAGAACAAAATCAATAAACTTAAATTTGAAGTTAGGTACTGTGGCAGATAGAATAATGCTTCCTCACCAAGGCTTCCACATGATTTCCAGAACCTGTCAATGTTACCTTATATAACAAAAGGTACTCTGCAGATGTATTTACAGTCACAGACCTGGAGATGGGAAGATTATCCTGGATTATCTGTGTGCACCCCATCTGATCACATCAGTTCTTAAAAGTAGAGAACCTTTTTCAGATAGAGTCAGAGAGATGCCATGTGAGGACTCAACCCACCTTGCTAACTTTTGAAGATGAAGGGAAGCCACAAGCCAAGGAATGCAGCATCCTCTAAAAGCTGAAACAGCTTTCAGTTTATAGCTTATGAGAAAAGGATGACCTCAGTCTTAAAACCACCAGAAACTGAATTTTGCCAACAATCTGAATAAGCAGGAAACATTCTCCTATAAATCCTGTAGAAGACTCAGCTTGCTTTGATTACCCTCAAGTTTTTTTCCCCCAACACGTTCAAGGAGTACATCTTCCATTACTCTTGCTTAATTCACTGAATACTCAACTTTACTGAAATACAATCAATGCTTAATTTAGAGGTTGTATTTATTTTATATAGGGGTGTGTGTGTGTGTGTGTTTTGCAAACTCACAGGCCATAGAAATGCAGCTATTGACATTATTTGATTTTCCTTTTATAATGGCCTTAGACTAAAAACCAAAAACTATTTTTATATTTCTGGATTCATTTATTGAGGCCTAAAGCATGCAGAGTGCAAGATTTTTATTACCGCCCTCATCAGAATGAAAAGATTATACCCATTGCTTTTTTTTTTTTCCTTTGAGACAGAGTCTCAAGCTGTCACCCTGGGTAGAGTGCCCTGGCATCACAGCTTACAGCAACCTCCAACTCCTGGGCTCAAGTGAATCTCCTGCCTCAGCCTCCCAAGTAGCTGGGACTACAGGCGCCCACCACAACGCCTAGCTATTTTTTGGTTGTAGCTGTCATTGTTGCTTAGCAGGCTCTGGCCGGGTTTGAACCTGCCACCCTAGATGTATGTGGCCGGCGCCCTGCCGACCGAGCTATGGGCGCATCCTATACTTATTTCTTAATTTGCTTCTATGGGTACCATAATCATGATTTACGTAGGAATTGACTGGTGAAATTACATTTTGTCACCAGAGGTAAAATAAGATACAGATTTGCTCCTAAAACATGCGTTCTTTTGAAAGACTTCCTTGACTATGGAGTGGAATAAAAAGTCTTTAAAAATGTGTAGACCTCCTAAAAATTACAGTGAATATTCTTCAAATTCTGTATGGAAGAAAGTAAGGATAAATGAGAAGGATGAAAGAGGGGAAGACTGCATGAAGGAAGGGAGGAAGGAGGGAGATTGGGTGATTGGGAGTATAGATTGATTGATGATTGGAGGGAGATTGGGAGTATAGATTGATTGATGGATAGATGGATGTATAAATATAGGAAATTTACACTTCACTCTGCTTGACAACTTTGCTTTGGTAGGCGGTAGCCAGAGCTCAAGGTTCCAAAGTTCAGGTTGTTAATAGTGTCTCTGTGGCATATATACATATATTATGCAATTTCTAATTAAATATGGTAACCCTTTGTTCTGCCTCACTGGAGTATTTATTCACTACTAGTTCCCTCTTTCCATAAATCCTATACTTTCTAGATCTAGATAATAGAGATGAATCATTTTCTACTATTTTCCCAGAAGTCATCCGCTAAAACACATTCCCTTTTCAGTCTCCCTTTCTTTCTTTGGCTCCCTCTGCCTCCCCAAACCTTTACCCCAAGGACCTCCAGGCTTCTTTGGATCTTAGGACTTTGGCAATGATGTCAACACCATCTCAGGTATCTGTGTTGTTGCTTTATTTAATAGCATTAGCTTTTTCATTCATTACTGTGTATTTTGTTTCCTCTTTAGGTATTGTGATAGAGCGTTCATTTTTTTTAGCATTGTATACATTTCCGAAGGGTTTAATTGTATACTTGCAGGTAATGGGAACATGAGTATTTCACTGAGAAACTGGAACTGACAAGTTTTAAAATACATGAAATCTATTTTCAGTATTCTTACAGATGTCTTTTAAACCAACCACTTATATTTTATCTTAAATAATTTTATATAAGTGAGCAGAATATCTTGGGTGAAATCTTAGTATGTTATTCCCATTACTTTTTAATAAAATAAAATATTACCTAAGAGGATAAAACTATTAAAATTATTTTAATTCCCTGATAGCCACACAGAGATGCTACATTAGTAAATACATATTTAGATATTTCTGTATATTTGAAAGAGATTGCATTATTTAATATTTAAGGGAAAGTATATGATAAAAAATTAGGGAAAATTTACCTAAAACTATCTACGAGTGACCCTTAAAGGGAGAGAAAATTTTACTGATTAACAAAGTGGATTTTTCAATATGTGCTGGATTGAGAATGACATAGTTTTGTTTTTGTTTTTGTTTTTGTTTTTGAGGCAGAGTTTCAAGCTGTCACCCTGGGTAGAGTGCTGTGGTGTCACAACTCACAACAACCTCAAACTCTTAGGCATAAGTGATTCTCTTGCCTCAGCTTCCCAAGTAGCTGGGACTACAGCTACTGGGAAGTAGCTACAGCACCTAGCTATTTTTTGGTTATAGTTGTGGTTGTTTGGTGGGCCCGGGTGGATTTAAACCGCCAGCCCAGTGTCTATGGCTGGCTGGCACCCTAGTGGCTTGAGCTACAGGCGCCAAGCCTATAGATTTTGCCATTAAAGGGCATTTTTAACTTAACTATGATTATTCATTTTAGGCCTTAAAATTTATGCTCTTTTACCTTTGAAAGAAGACATTATAAGTCTGCTATTTCTAAATAAATAGTAAGTTCAAATATATATTATTTTTTCTTTTTTTTTTTTTTTTGAGACAGAAACTCAAGCTGTCCCCCTGGGGAATGTGCCTGGGCATCACAGCTCACAGCAACCTCCAACTTCTGGGCTTAAGCAATTCTCTTGCCTCAGCTTCCCAAGTAGCTGGGACTACAGGGTCCAGCCCCAACACCCAGCTATTTTTTGGTTGTAGTTGTCATTGTTGTTTGGTAGGCCCGGGCTGGATTCGAACCTGCCTGCTCTGGTGTATGTGGCTGGCGCCTTAGCTGCTTGAGCTAGAAGTGCTGAGCCAAGTTCAAATATTTTTAATGGTCACTAATTAGTATTGGTTCTCTAACCTAAGTAGATGTGCCTTAACAGCAAAAGCTAGCATTCTGTATATATATCAACAGTCCACATTTTTTATAATGAAATGTTTAAATGATGAATGAGTGTACATAGGGATCAGGGATGAAAATATACGGAGTAAAAATGAAATGGAATTTGATCATATATCAAAACTAAGTATGCAGTACAATTCATTTAAAAACTTTCTATTCTATTTCTCTTTGGATAAAGGGAAAATGTTGAGAGTGAGGGTAATACCAAGAACAGGCTACCATAGCCAAGAATTGAGGAGGGTAGGTATGGAAATAAGGAGAAAAAAATTGACTTCTGTGAATCACAAATGAAAAAGTGACAGTATACTTCAGAGAATATAATAGACCATATGATTGGATGGATGATGCAGAAAAATGAGGCTTATTTAAAAATCTAAATATACTATTGCACTGAAATTGCTTTTAGAGTCATTTCTTCCTGAATACTGCTAATGTAAAAAGCGTTGACATCAAAGTATTAATTTGCATATTTTGACAGTATTTCTAATCTAATTTCTATAGATAGCGATTGGCCTGGCATTGCCTAGAATGAGTGACTGATTTTAACCTCTGTAATCTGTCAGTTATATCTGGGCTTCTGCTGTCTATTTTGATGTCTTCTATCTTAACCCATATCACTCTCAACCGTGAATAATCCACTCTGCTAATCAGTATTTACCACCCTTTTGCATTCATTAACATCCAAGATTTTGGGCAGTGCCTGTGGCTCAGTGAATAGGGCGCCAGCCCCATATACTGAGAATGGTGGGTTCAAACCCGGCCCTGGCCTAACTGCAACAAAAACATAGCCAGGCGTGTGGTGGGCACCTGTGTTCCCAGGTACTCAGGAGGCTGAGGCAGGAGAATCGCCTAAGCCAGGGAACCTCAAACTTTTTAAACAGGGGGCCAGTTCACTGTCCCTCAGACTCTTGGAGGGCCGGACTGCGGTCCCGGGACGAGTCGGCTGCTAAGCAGGACAGCCAGCAGGCGGCAAAAACACCGGGCGAGCTGGATAAATGTCCTAGGTGGGCTGCATGTGGCCAGTGGGCGGTAGTTTGAGGACGCCTGGCCTAAGCCCAGAAGTAAGAAGTTGTGTGAGCTGTGACACCATGGCACTACCGCGGATGACAAAGTGAGACTCTGTCTCTTAAAAAAAAAAAAAAAGAAAGAAAGAAAATCCAAGATTTTATTAAGAGAAAAAAATATAAAGATAGCATTAAACACAGATCACGTGTTGTCTTAGTTCTTTTGTGCTACTATAACAAAATACCTGAGACTGTGTCATTTACATATAAATTTATCTTCACAGTTCTAGAGGCTAGGAAATCCAGGATCAAGGCACTGGCATCTGGCGAAGGCCTTGCTATCCCATCCTGTAGCAAAGAGGGAGAGTGTGAGAGAGGGAACTCAACCTTTTATAATGAACCCACTCTAAAAATAACAGAATTAATCCCTTCACTCTGTCCATCCTCATTGGAGACCATGTTTCTAACACATTAAAATCATAGCACATGTCAAGTTTGGAAAGGCCATTAAAATTTTGAATTTCATTTGCCATCAGTCATGTGAATATCTCCATTTTATGGTCCTTTAGTGACTAGAGAGGTGGCAATTAGAGGAGAAGAAGAGAAGTGAAGGTGCCATTGCAAAATATATCCTCCTATTCCCAAAGCTAGAAGCTTCTGGCTCCATTCTGCAGGGTTCTCTGCCACTGCTGTGACTATCTGTCACATTGCTCCTGTGTCCGATCATACCACCCCCTAAATTCTTCTGAGTTCTCAGGAGCTGGTACCTATTACAGGAATATGTACAAGAACCTATGTTTTTGGTATGAGCAAAAGGAAACTAAAATTCTCTCTAGGCAACTCATTCACAGAAAACAAAAAAAGGTTCAAAATTTCAAATTCTTGTGTGTTTGGGGGGGGGATTGCAAAGAGTAAGTATAAATAAAGGTTCCTGGACATAATTAGATGAAATGTAGATGGGAAATGTTCTCTGGAAGTGAAATTGTTATGCTGGTTTATAGAGGACCTTCAGCTGAGTCTGTGTTTAAGGACCAGAGACAGAGCTTTGGTACAGAACTATTAAGCAGATCCAGGGGTTTAACTGAAGACACTGTAATTCAGTAGACCTAGGGAGAAACTTAGCTGCAATTTGGTGTCAGGTAAATACCTTTGGGGTTGGTTCTTGGGCCATATTTTAAGAAACAGAGCCTTGGCTGGGCGCCTATGGCTCAAGCTGCTAAGGCACCAGCTACATATACCTGAGCTGGTGTATGAACCCAGCTGGGTTTGAACCCAGCCCGAGCCCACCAAACAACAATGATGGCTGCAACAAAAAAATTGCCGGCACCTATAATCCTAACTACTTGGGAGGTTGAGGCAAGAAAATCGCTTGAGCCCAGGAGTTGGAGGTTGCTGTGAGCTGTGATGCCACAGCACACTACCCAAATCAACAGCTTGAGGCTCTGTCTCAAAAAAAAAAAAAAGCCTTAGGGGCGATGCCTGTGGCTCAAAGGAATAGGGTGCTGGCCCCATATGCCAGAGGTGGTGGGTTCAAACCTAGCCCCAGCGAAAAACTGGGGGAAAAAAAAGAGAGAGAGAGAGAGAGAGCCTTAGAAAATTAGTGGCCCTATCTCTGTTAAGAAAGCTTCTTAATTTTTTTCTACTCTATTTTTGTATGTTTCTGTGATTTTTTTTTCTCCAACTCTCCTGAAATACAGAAAGATATGTACAGGGTAGAATATAATAAAATATTTTTGAAAAGTATAAAGAGTATATGATCTGCCATTTGAGGTAACAGATGAAGTATATACATTTACTTCTGCCCCCACCCTATATGTGGCTAAAACAACAGGAAAGAGATCTTTTTAAAAGCTAAAACCCCAAAAGACAAAGAGACAGAGGAAGGATGCACAACATTTTGGAAGACTAAGAGCAGTTGTATAAATAGTTACTCCTTTGCAGTCCTGAGTCTCCTAAGTCAACAAGAAGGAAAGGCAAAACAATCCAATTATTACAAAACCTCAACAGGCTCAGTAATTGAAATCAATTGATATCTCTGGAATTGGGGGTCAATGATTGAAGGCATGTTTAAAAAGAGGATTGGTCCTTGTTAGTATAGTGGTAAATTAAGAAAGGATTGCTTAAAGTTTATTAAGCAGCAGTAGCCAACACAGTTTGGTAACCATCCTTCTCCTAACTTGGCAAAAGATTCAAAGTTTTTTCTCTAAAGAGGTTAAAACAGAAGGATAAAAAGCTGGGTGGGATACCATACTGAAAATGGGGATTAAGTGAAAATTTATATACTGAAGGTGAGCTCCAACTTCCACCCTACCAAGCCACTATCACATACTTAATTCCCAGGACTCTGACAACCAACCTTATACCCCCCCAGGTAAAAGACTGAAAAGATCATCTTTGGAAGAATTAGACAAGCCTAAGAGAGAAAAAATATATATATATTTCATTGGGAATACCAGCTGGATCCAGCAAAGTCACTCTGCAACAGTAATTCTCAATACACACTGTGCATTAAAATAACCTGGGACGTTTTAAAAGTTTTCCTTTCCTGAGCTCCAGTCCCAGAGAATCAGATTCAACTGGTCTGGCATAAGGCCTGGACAATGGTATTTTAAGAGTCTCCTAGGTAATTCTAATGTACAGCAGAAATTGAGAATCATTGTTCTACAGTGAAGTTTATGGGCAAGAATCCCAGGGATACGGAGTTTCTCAACAGTTTTTAATTGTTCTGCCCACTGGCAGTCAACAGACAGCTGAGGAGAGCAATTCATAATGCCTACCTTAGTCATTTTGTGCTACTATAACAGAATGGTTTAAACTGGGTGACATAAATATAAACAAATTTCTCTGGAGGCTAGGAAGTTCAAGATTAAGGTGCTGAGGTGATGAGGGCCTGCTTGCTATGTCCTCACATGGCAGAAGAGCAACAGAGGATGAACATTGTGTCCTCATATGGCAGAGTGTAAAAGAGAGAACCCATTCTTGTGAGCCCTTTGCATGATGACATTAATCGATTCATCATGGCAGAGCTCTCACAACCTAAGCACCTTCCAAAAGGTCCTACTCCCAACACTGTTGCAATAGGAATTAAGTTTCTGACAAGAATTTTGGTGGATACATTTAGACCATAGCAGTGGCCAAAATAAGTAAAAACAGCAAAGTGGAGAAAATAGAGATTATATAGGCAGAAGAAAATTTTTAGGAAAGAACCCAATTTTTATCAATATTCTTAACAAGCAGAGAATATATTACTAGAAAAAAAAACAGCATACCTTTTGGAGAAGGAATATTATGAAAACAAAAAGCTCTAGTAATTTAAGATGTGATATTAGAAATGAAATTAATAGGAGAGTTAGAAGATAAAACTTGAAGAAATCTCCCAAAACATAGAGGCAAAAGACCAAGAGATGGAAAGTAAGAAGCCCAAATAAAGACAAGTCTAGTATTATAAGCTGAAATATGTCACCCTTTAAAATTCATCCACTGAAACCCTAACCTGCAGTAGCTTAGAATGTGACTATTTGGAGATAGGGCCTGTAAGAGATTATTAAGTTACAATGAGGCCATAAAGGTGGGTGGGCTCTCACCCACCCATGCTATCCCAGTGGTATGCATATTAGAAGAGAAAATTTGGGCACAACAGAGAACCCAGGGATGTGAGAGCATCCTGAAAAGAACATGTAAGGACAGAGCAAGAAGACAGCCATCTGCAAAACAAAGATGGAGACCTCAGTAGAAACCAAGCCTGCCAACATATTGATCTTGGACTTCTAACCTCCAGAACTGTGAAAAATAAATTTCTGTTGTTTAAACCACCTAGTCTGTCATTTGTTATAGCAGCCCTAGAAATCTAATACATCTAGGAGATTCAATATCCGAACAAAGGCCTTTTAGAAAGTTGGAACAGAAAAGAAAATGGAACAAAGAAAATAGTAAGAGAAATAATGCAAGAAAATTTTTTAGAATTGAACATGTATTTCCAGATGGAATGACCCATTATGTGCTTAGAACAATAGTACTCACCAAGGCACATTATTTTTTTAAAATCAGAACTTTAGACATAAAAGGAAAATTTTATAAACTTTCAGCAAGAAAAAAAGGGTCAAGAATAGAATACCTTCAACCTGCTTATTAGCTACACTGGAAGCAAGAAGAAAAGAGATCAATGATCTGAAAATTCTGAAGGAAAAAGATTTCCAAGGTAGAATTATATATGTTCCAGATCATAAGATTTATCTCCTCTGTACTCTTTCTAAGGTCACTGTTAGAACATGTATCCTAGAGAAATAAGGCCATGGAAGAAAAATAATAGTTTATTTTCTGGAACAATTTCTTAGGTGACAGTTTATCATCTAGCTGAAGTAGAGAAATAGGAAAAAGGAAATTCAGATCAAGAAAGAAGCAGAAAGAAGCCCAGTTAATAGTGCAGGAAGGTCCCAATGCAACGGCTGAGATACAAGCATGGAGAGCCACCAGTGCCCAAATGAGAATAGGTCAGACAGAGTTTTTTGAGATTAAAATTGATAGATTAATGTGTTAAACATCTCGAGAGGAAACTTATCTGGAGCAGAATTTAGGGTTGAATTAATGATAAACACAGAGAAAACTAAGCAAAGAATCCAGACAAATATTAACATAAAATATGTAGGACAGGTGAAACCATCATAGCTTACAACATAATTGCATTTACATAGTCAAAATAATGTAAACACAATTATCATTTACATAATTATATTGGGAAGATGGAGAGTTGCATGGGGGGGTACAGTGTGCATATGCTTATGGTGAATCCAGGAGCAAGGCACAGGATGACAGGGTAATTAAGTAGAGCAAAATCCTCATTGAACTAGTGGGATGTCAAAAGATAGTGCCATTTAAAATGCAAAACTTAAAAAATACCAAACCAAGCATGTTATTTTGAGATAATATAGGCAAATACACAAAGTTTATATATATCATTGGAAGGGCTTGTCTGGGTAGCAGGAAATGGAAGAAGACTATATTTTTGTGTAACAAGGCTTATATATATATTTTTTTTTCTTTTTTCTTTTTTTTAAGAGACCTGGTGTTCTGTCACCTAGTGTGGAGTGCAGTAGGGTGATCATAGCTTACTGGAGCCTCAAACTCATGGGCTCAGGCAATGCTCCCACCTCAGACTCCCAAGTAGTTAGGACTACAGACTTAGGCCACCATTTTCAGCTAATATTTTAATTTTTTTGTAGAGATGGAGTCTTACCACGATGCCCAGGCTGCTCTTGAATCCTGGCCTCGAGTCATTCCACCTTTGCCTCCTAAAGTGCTAGGATTACAAGCATGGGCCACCACACCCAAAACCAGAACATTGACTGTTTAAGCATATATGTGAGAGCTAAGGCTTACTCCTACTTATCCTTTAGGACTGTTCCATTCATTATTATATTTAGAAAGCCCTCATTTGCACATT
This sequence comes from Galagoides demidoff, assembly GCA_963574575.1. Classification (NCBI taxonomy): domain Eukaryota; kingdom Metazoa; phylum Chordata; class Mammalia; order Primates; family Galagidae; genus Galagoides; species Galagoides demidoff. The sequence goes on from CAUYQV010017783.1 coordinate 17,778, forward strand.
CAGATACCCTTCATATTTAGTCCATTAGCTCCATTAATCCTGTTATATTCCTGTCATCTAATGTCATTATTACTTCCTTGTTTTCATACGCCAAAGTATGAGCTTTTATGAACTTTTTACCTTTATTGCCTAGTACAATTCCTAGAACAAAATTAGAGCTCCATAAATATTTGTCAGGTGAACAATAGCACTTTCTAAACCATATTTCAGGAACTAGCTTGCTGGGTCTAATTCTGGCTCCACATGGAGACAGGGTATAAATTAACCAATTTGCGACTTCATGAGTGTATTATTGTCCCATTATTCAGGCAGCTCTGTTAAATTATTAACTTGAGTTACATTGTATATACTGCTACTTTAAATCTCTCCTGACATGTTATAACCAGTACCCAGAAAAGGTGCAGTAGCATTTTCTCCAGGGCTATGGACTGGACTATGGGAGACCTCCCAGGATTATTCGATCCCTTAAAATTTAACACAAAATTTTGTGTGCATAGGCATTTTTTTTTCTAGAAAGAAAGCTCATAATTTATACTAGATTAAGAAAGGGATAAATGACTCCTCAAAATTTAAACACCACTTCTCAGGGCAATAGTATCTTATATTTTACCTTGTGCCTCTCCTTAAAGAAGCAAAAAGCTCTTTACATTTTAGTCTCTAAAACCCCTGAAACATAGAAATGAGAAACCCACTATTCTAGATAAATTTGAATATACAAACACCCGTTCAACTATGTGATTTTAATGAATAAGGAGTATAACTAGGACTAATAAAAATCGGCCCATAGCCAAAAGCAGGCTTAATAAATTCTACCCAGAATTCTTACAAATCTTAGACTATACTGGTTCATAAGCTTCTAGAAAATAAATTTTAATATTGAAATTAGTATATAAAATGTTAGAAAGTAAAGTATTCTTTTGGATCATTGGGATGATATTGGCATCATATGAAAGTTCAATGCGTGTTTCTTGGTGACAGAAATGTAATTCAAAATGAGAAGCAATGAAGCAGGAGCTAATTTCAGAGTCTAATCTTTAGTTTTTTTCAGTGCATGGTTCATGTTTTCCATTAATAAAAATATGTGGCGTTTAAATATGCACAATGGACTAGAATATCATAAATGCGAAATGAGGTTAATTTTATTGAGCTTGTAACCTTGATTAGTCTAGGTGGAAATTAATTCACTGGCATGCAACTAGAACGTGCCTGAACCACAGATGAAAAAGAAGTCAATCAGTTCATAGGAATGGTATTAAAATAGGAAAGGAATTTTTGAGGGAGAACAGACAAAAGACACTATTCAGATGGTTCAAGAAGCCCCCCAGAAAGTTATTAAATAAGAGGAATCTCCTTTTTGGAACATTAAGTAATACACATGTGTTAAAGAGATATTTGTTTTGCCTTGGTAAAATTTGGTGCTTTGGGAATCTGAAACACCTTTCTACATATCACCTTCCAGTTTGTGTATTTAGTTTCCTTATTTGGGAAATGATAAAACACAAAGAGAAAAAAAAATGTTGCATAATATAGCTGAGATCCAGAAAGCTGAAGAATCTGGCTTGTTTTGGTAATATAATCAAGAGAGTAGGCAGAAGCACATTACTAGGTGTTTCTGAAGCTTTGTACTATAAACAAAGCTTTTTAATGAGAAAAAAGACAACAAAATCGACCCAAGTCATGTTACAGTGATCTGTTGGCTCCTTAGCAATAGCAAAAGGCTGAGTGAAGAGATAATACCGCTGGAGAAAAGAGCACATTGGCTTTAAAAAATAATGCTTGGCAGCTCAGCGCTTGTGGCTCAAATGGCTAAGGCGCCAGCCACATACACCTGAGCTAGCAAGTTCGAATCCAGCCTGGGCCCGCCAAACAACAATGATGGTAGCAACCAAAAAATAGCCAGGCATTGTGGCAGGCACCTATAGTCCCAGTTACTTGGGAGGTGGAGGCAGGAGAATCGCTTAAGCCCAGGAGTTGGAGGTTGCTGTGAGCTGTGATGTCATTGCACTCTACCCAGGGTGACAGCTTGAGGCTGTGTCTCAAAAAATAAAATAAAATAAAATAAATAATGCTTGGCATGGAAGAAACTTCTTCCAAGCTTAGATAAAGTGATCCCACAAATACGTCATCTTTCCCTCCTTCCCTCCCTCCCCTCTCCTTCTGCCCTTCTCTCTCTCCACCTCCCTACCTTCCTTTCTTTCTTTCTTTCTTCTCTGTTAATCTGGGGCAAAACTGGAACCAACATGTTGCAGGGAGTGGTGATATGGGTAAGGGTCCTATGTATCACTGAAGAACCAACTCAAATGCCACCTCTTGAAGGTGGTAATTCCCCAACCCTTTACACACACCAATTGGTTGTTCATGCCTGTTTTACATGTTTTATTCATATTATTATAACTAAATAACACTTTGTTGTATAATAATTGCCTCTTGTGTGTCAGTTTCTCTGGTTATACTGTAACTTCCTAAAATACGGAAGCCAAACTCATCTTTGTCACCTGGCAGACTCTCAATTATTTGTGGGAAAACAGGGTAATAATCTACCACCTCTTGGGTCTTATTTGATTGATGGATGGTTTATAAAGTGAGTTATATTATACAGTACAACCTCTTCAGTGGATCCAGGTACACCCCCCATATGGATTCCCAAGCAGGCTCACAGACCACATTCTTTGGGCCCAAACAGGCTTACAATAACCAGTCTGATCAGTTTTCTACCTAAGCTGCCACTCCTGGAGCTGAGAACACACCCTAAAGGAGACTGCATTCCTACACATGGGCAGTTTTTTTTTTTTAACAGAGTCTCACTTTGTCGCCCTTGTTAGAATGCTGTGGCGTCACAGCTCACAGCAACCTCCAGTTCTTGAGGTTCTAGGTGATTCTCTTGCCTCATTCTCCCAAGTACCTGGGCCTACAGGTGCCCACCACAATGCCCGGATTTTTTTTGTCGTTGCAGTTTGTCTGGATTGGGTTCAAGCCCATCACCCTTGGTATATGGGGCTGGCACCGGACTCACTGAGCCACAGGCGCTGTCCACACAGGAGCAGTTTTAAAATTAACTTCTGCCCTCAAACCCCTGGCGGCAAATGATTATGACATTCCATATCTCCAAACTCCCTTCCCACAGGGTAGGAAAAGCAGTACTTTAACCCCTAGACAGAAGGCCTAGATAGGCTACCTGCTTTGGAACCCTCCTTTGGCTTGTTGAAAGCTCTAACCTTCCTTTTCTACCCTTATCAATGTAATCTGTCCTTTCACTTACTCACGTGGTCTGTGGGTTCATTCTTTGAATCCCTTAAGACCAAGAATCTGGCAGAGAGAGAGATTCCACCTACATATTTTGGGGCTGTCATCGGGAATTTGAGATCTGCTTTTGTGGTAAGTGATCAGACCCCAGCTTGACTCTATTTTTTCTATATTAGTTGAGACTAAGACAGTGGGCTCCTGTAAGCCAGTAAGAGCGAGTAGTGCAGCTTCCAGACTATAATTCCCCAGTGACAGGCTCCTGGGGAATGTGCCTTCAAGTTCCCTCAAGGCGTATGGCCCCAACAAGGGGTGCAGCCCCCACCCTCCCACCCCTACAAAAGGATGCAAGGGAATGTTCAGAGATTCCTGAGCCCATTCTGTTTCCACTATCATTCTCTGATTGAGAGCTAAAGGGTGGACAGACGCTGGAGGCAGAGGTTCTGGGGTCTCCAGCAACACTTGTGACCCATGGCACTGACGAACCTTCCGGCAAAATCCCCCTCAGTGTGCACTCCTAGGCTCTTATGCTATCGGCTCATGTCTCCAAGCTTCCTGCTGTTTACTTGTATAAGGTGTCCATGCTCAGGGAGGGGCTGGTTCACTCTGTAAGATGTTTTCCTAGTGGTTTACTTGCGCTCTTTGTTTGGTAATGACTGCATGTCAGAAAGGGACTGCTTGGTGTGCTTAGTTGTTTGTGCTGACTTTTCTGGTGTTTCTCAGT